>PVIA01004203.1:0-145099 GCA_004024845.1 Tonatia bakeri
ATATTTCAGACTTCTTTCTTGAACTTCAGACTTACCATCTTCTGTGCTAATTGGCTGGGGCTGCTGTGAAAAAATATCATTGACTGGGTGGCTTAAACAACAAAAACTTAATTTCTTGCAGTTCTGTAGACTGGGAAGTCCAAGATCAAGGTGTCAGCTGATTCAGTTCTGGGTGAGAGCCCTCTTCTTGACTTGCAGCCAGCCAGCCACCTTTTCATTGTGCTCACATAGTCTTTCTCTGGTGAGGCCATGGAGAGAGAGAGAGAGAGATCTCTCTTCCTCTTCATATAGAGCCACCCATCCTATCAGGTTAGGACCCACCCTTAGGACCTCATGTAACTGTAATGAAAACCTGGAGTCACTCTTTCCAAATACAGTCACATTGGGGTTATGGCTTTAGCATGTGAATTTGGTGGTGGTGGGGCACAATTCAGTCTATTGCATCTCTTACAACCCACTTTCCCTTTTCCATACCTTTATTGATTTACTGTATTTTATGGACCATAAAACACACCTAGGTTTTAGAGGAAGAAAATAGGAAAAAAAATTTGAAGCAAAAAATGTGGTAAAATATTTAATAACATAAATAATACAATATTTCACCAATATAAATGTAAACAGAACTGAACAGCAGCATTAACAACCATTATTCCTCCCAAATTTGGTGGCAGGTGCATCTTATAGTCCACAAAATATGGTAGTAGCTTCGGTTAGTTGAATACTGGCTCTCCAAATGTGTCCACATTCTAGTGCACATATTCTGTGAATATGTTACCTTACACAAGCATATCTTGGAGATATTGCAGGTTCAGTTCCAAATTACTGTAATAATGCAAGTATCACAATAAAGCAAGTTGTAGTCTTTTTGCAAGTACAGGGTCTTGCCTTCAGTTTGAAAAAAACACACCTGTGAAGTGCAATAATGTGAAGCACAATAAAATGTGGTGTGCCTGTATAGCGAAGGGACTTCACAGATACATTGAGTTAATGATCTTGACACATGAGTGCCCCAGATGATCCAGGTGGGTCCAATGTAATCTCAAGGGTTCTTGTAAGAGAGAGGCATGAGGGACAGTAAGAGAAGGCAATGGGATGATGCAGACAGAGGTAGGAGAGAGAAAGATTTGAAGATGTCACACTGCTGGCTGTGACTATGGAGACGGGAACATGCACCAAGGAACTCAGGCAGCGTTTAAAAGCTAGAAAATTTGAGGAAAGAGCATCTTCTCTGAAGTGCCCAGACTGAATCAGCACTGCCAGACCCCGACTTTATCCCACTGAGACGACTGATTTTTGGACTTCTGATTTCCAGAACTGTAAAAGAATTTATTTGTTGTATGTGTGTTTGTAAGCCACTAATTCATGATAGATAGCACACAGTGGCTCTGAACACAGGGCTTGGGACAGAGTGAGTTCTCAAATAATAGTTTCCACTTTAGGCTGGGTGATATTCTCCTTTGAAGCATAATTTTCTATTACTCTCCAATATGCCCCCTTTTCCATTGTTCTAGTGGGAACACTTCTCTTATTAGTTGAGTTTCTGTTCATGTATCTCTCCCACTATGTTGTGAAAATTTGAGCACAGGGATTTCATCTTAGTGTTAATCCTCACTGTCTATCATAGAGAATCCATGGGTAATGCTTACTGAATGCATGACTGGACAGAATTCCTCACCATAGACAGCTTTCATCAGTATTTAACTCTCTGTGTGAAGATATCCAGTTATTATTTTCAAACTGTTGTTTGAGAGAGCAACCATGGGAGGATATCACTCACTCAGTATGTGTGAACTCTGCAGTAGCACAAATAAAACATTTCGGACTCCGGTCAGGCAATGGACTGGCCAGACCTCAAAGTGGAGGGCTTGTGCTTGGACAAGCAGGACTAAGAGAAGCTCAGTGGACTGTTGACTGCAGTGGTCACAATGGTTTCAAAAATGAGAGAAAAAGCATCTTTCCAGAAATACATAGGTAATTATTTTGATGAAAGAAACAAATGAGTGCCCTGAATCACTATTGAAAATGATATTAGGCAAGTCTTTAATAGCAATAAAGACTTTGCATAACTTTAATATACTAAAGGTTTATAAATAAAACTATAATATTAGATTATTTTATCTTAAAGAAAATCTGCATAGAAAATCTCTAACACCTCTTTAAATTAAACCATAATTCAGGATTGTAGACATTTTAATTTGATTTTATATATTCTCAAGGGATAGTAAAAGGCAGAAGTTCTAATAATAAACATTAAAAATTTGCTTTCATGTTAAAATTCTATTTTCACTAATGTAAACATTATACTTAAGTAAAATTTTATTCAGTTAATTTTGTCTTTCAAAAGACATCATATTTTTATCTTTTAAAAATTTTATGTTTTATTATTGTACTTATTCAAAAATATTGTTTTTCACTGAATTTTATATTGCAATATAAACAATTACTGTTCATACTCCTAGGAAGAAATTGCTGCTGCTAGTTACACTGGGAATGCTATCAGTTTTATAAAAAGTAACCTAAATGCGGTGATATTAAAATAAGAAAATTTACTAGAGCAAAACTTGAAAGAAAAGAAATCACACATATGCCAAATAAGTAGAATACAATCTCATTTGGTGTATATCATTCTAATCTATTTCCTAAGCATAAAGTTTATATTTTTATTCATAAAGGTACAATCATTCTATATAATACTTTTCTGTATGTATTTAATATCCCTTTATATTCAGTTACTATTATGGCTTATGCAGTATCCATACTATTACATAAAACACAAATTATTATTATTATTATTTTTAATCCTCACCAGAGGATATGTTTTTGTTGATTTTAGAGAGACAAGAAGGGGGTAGGGAGAGATTGGTTGCCCTGATCAGGGATGGAACTAGCAACCTATTTGTTTTATTAGTAATTATATCTTTTCTTTTTAAATCTGTAATGTTGTTTACATATATTTTATATCTTTATTAATCTATTTTGTTAGAGTTTTATAATTTTGTTAGTATTTGAAGAAAGACAACATACTAAATGGGAAAAGATATTCACAAATGATGTATCTGATAAGGGGTTAATATCTAAGATATATAAAGAACACATACAACTTAACACCAAAAAACCAAACAACACAATTAAAAAATAGGCAAAGGACCTGAGTGAACATTTCTCCCAAGGGCACATATAGATGGTCGACAGACATACGAAAAGTTCCTCAACATCACAAATCACCAGAGAGATGCATATTAAATCCACAGTGTGAGATCTCACCTCACACCTGTCAGAATGGCTATTATCAATAAACATCAAATGACAAATACTGTCGAGGATATACAGATAAAGGAACCCTCTTAAATTGCTGGTGGGGTTGTAAACTAGTGTAGCCACTGTGGGAAATAGTATAGCTTCCTCAAAAAATAAAAATAGAGGTGCCATATGATTGAAATACACATCCCCATGTTCATTGCAGCATTACTAGTAATAGCCAAGATATGAAAGCAACCTAGATGTCCATCAGTAGATGAATGGATAGAAAAGATGTGGTACACACACATACACAGAATGTACTATTATACAGCAATAAAAAAGAATGAAATCTTACCATTCGTGACAATATGGAAGGACCTAGAGGATATTATGTTAAGTGAAATAAGTCAGAAAAAGACAAATATTGTATAATCTCACTTATGTGTGGGATCTAAAAGAATATAAGGGAATAAAGAAAACAAAACAATAGAACCATAGACACAGAGAACAAGCTGATGGTTGCTAAAGGACAGGAGGTAGGGGGATGGGAATAAAATACTAAAAACAACACAAATAAAAAACAATAAAAGTACTATTATGTATCTATGTATATATATATAGAGAAAATATTGTTTCCTCACTGATTGGTAATTTAACTTTTAGCATATGTCTACTTTTCTTGGTTTTTCACATTCTACATGTGATAAAAAATAAAAATTAAATTAAAAAACATTTAATTTTGCTATTTTGTTTTCTATTTTACTGGTTTTAATACTTTCTTTACTATCTCACTTCTACATTATTTGTGATTATTCTATTTCTATTTTCAAAAATAAGTTAGATGCTTAACTCATTAATTTTTAGTAGTTCTTCATTTCTAAAATAGGCACTTGACGGCTATATATTTACCTCTGCAGTATTGCACTAGTTGTCCCTCATAAGTTTTAAGGTGTAATTTTATCATTGTTATTTAGTTTGAGGGATTTTCTAGTTTATACTAAAATAACCCATGAGTTATTTATTTACATTAAAAATAATTCATGGGTAAAACAGTATGAAACTTCCTCAAAAAATTTAAAAAATGCAACTGCCTTATGACCCAGTGATTCCACTTCTGGGAATATGTTCAAAGAAATGTGAAACACTAATTCAAAAGAATATAGGTAAGTACACCTATGTTCATTGCAGCATTATTTATAAAAGCCAAACTACAGAAGCAACCCAAGTGCCCATCGATAGGGTGGATAAGAACACTACGGTGCATATATACAATGAACTATTCCTCTTCCACAAAATAGAATGAAATCTTACCATTTGTGACAGCATCATGGGTCTAGAGAGTATTATGCTCAGTGAAATAGTCAGAAAAAGACACATGCCATATGATTTGACTTATATGTGGAATATAAAGAATGAAAAAACAAAACTGAAACAGACTCATAGGTACAGAGAACAGGCTAATAGTTGCCACAGGAGAGGGAGGTTGGAGGACTGCATGAGAAAGGTGAAAGGATTAAGAATATAAATTGGTAGTTATAAAATAGTCACAGGGGTTATAAAGTGCAGTGTAGGAAAAATAGTCAATAATATCATAATAACTGTATGGTGACAGGTGGGTATTGGAAATATTGGAGGAGCACTTTGTAAAGTATATGATTGTCTAACTACTATGTTGCATACCTGAAACTATTTCAAAATAACATCCAAGGTGAAATCATAGATGGACTCCTAGCTTAGATGCACCTGTCATAGCAAGGGGCAAAAGTGAGGCATGTGCCCCTCAAAAGAGCATGGTTATAGTTTGAAAGTTTTACTAGGAAGAGTTGACTTCTAATTCCTATAGAATATCAGAATATTGCTGTCTAGAGAGAAAATAAATGTTTCCAGGGAAAATATAAACTACACATTGATATTTGAGTATCTCCAACAAAACAGACTCACCACCCAAAGTGATGCCGGCTGTAGATCCGCCTGCATTCTTGCAGTCTCCAATCAGTGCCTTACTTGTGTGAATGAAAAGCCAAGGATCACCAGACATGTGAAAACAGTCCCCAAAGGAAAGAGAGGGGGAAAAAAAGGCACAGAAAGAGGGAAACTAAAATATGCAGCAATGATGTGTGAAAAGATATTTAACCTATCAAGAAAGATCTGGATGATGAAAGAAATAAAGACGAAAATTAGAGAGCTATCAGAAAATTAAAATGATAGTGGAAAAAATACTCAAAGTCTTGGAACATTGGTAGGTATAGCTGAGGAAGTCTGCTATAAGATAGAACCAATCTGCATTTACAAAGAACAAACCCAAACAACAAACATGAGTTAAAAGTTTAAATTAGTAAAACCTTAATCCAGGGGGTTCCATAAATGACCAATAGAAATTCCAGAGGGAATTAAAAAGAACTCAGGTGAGGAGACTGCACAGAAATAATACCAAAGATGATCAGAGAACAAACATCTCCAGATTAAAAGAGACTCCGTGTGCGCAGCATTAACACACAGCTCCAAGGTAGAATCCTCCAGGCATTTCAGTGGTTAGCAGGAGTGCTGTCCACTAAAAGATAGGAGAGCAATGCCTTTATAATTCAGAGGGAAAATAATTTTAACTTATAATTCTATGCTCAATTTATTTTAGTTATTAAAAAGGCATACCTAGAAAATGGAATTACTCTGCAAACTCTTAGTTAGAAAGTCAATGGAGGATTTTTTTCAGCAAAATTAAGAAGGTAAATCGAGAGAGAGGAAGATCACAGGATACAGTAAAGAATGGCTTCAAATTAGTTAAGCGACCAGGAGAAAGGATGAGACCCACAAATAAGTCCAATGGAAGCAAGGAGCAGCTGCTCCTGTGGCTGTGTGGATGTACTGAAGCAGTCCAGAGCAGGGCGTGGCTGGCTTTCTCCACCAGTGGCCAGGTTATAAACATTTTAGGTTTGTGGAAAATTCCCACTGTGTTACAACACTTAATTCAACAGTTTCAGTACAATAGCAGTTGTAGGTAATAAGCAGACAAATGGGTATGGCCGTGTCCCCCACACATCTGGTCTGTGGGCCATAGTTTGTCAAACCCTGCTCTAGAAAAACTCAGCTGTGAATTTCCAGCAGCATTACCGTTAGGACATCAGAGGAGTGAACCTACTATGGAGAGGGTGGCATCATTGAAAAGGCTACACAATTCAGCAGTCAGGTCAAGAAAGGCTAAGCCTTTCTCTTTTCCTAGGTTGGCAAAAAGTAATAATAATAATAATAATAAAATGACGGATTCCTGACTGCTAGGAGTTCTCATATTAGAAATCTTACCAGAAAGAGTCAACATATTTTACAAACATCAGTATAGCACTTTGAAAATAAGCTGTTTTTACATTTACAATTTGATTATAAGTATAAAAAGTAATGCCTATTATTTGTTGGAACAGTATATGGATACCTAAACATAATATTTAAGGATATAAAGGTAACATCAGTTATAAAAGTAACAGCTATACTAAGAGGAGAGGTGTCTGGTATAGGAAAGCTAAATCTTTATCCATGGTAATAGGATGTCAACAGATCATGTCCAATATTGAAATGGACATAGAAGTAACCCCCGGAAGAAGAAAACTAACTCAGAGTATTTTCACAAATGAACAGGATTTAGTGTTAGATGAGGAGTGAGGGGCAATAGTGGTAGGCTTGGGCTTTTTATTACAGGCACTTCTATTTAAAAAAATAATTTTAGATATGTGCAAGTCACTTCAATTTTAAAAATTAAAATTTTAAAAGGATGGAAGAAATAAAAAGTCTTTATAACTGTGATAGAAATATGGTGTTCTCTTTTTGACCTCAGCTTTTGTGGAATGTGCTATTAAACTAGAGTAAAGGCTGCCACTGTTCTCCGGTACTGCAGGCATTTTTTCCATCAATCAACAACTGAACCTGAACAGGCTAATACATCAAATGTAAGACAACACAACATTTATTGTTTTATTTCAAATTTACTTCTTAAAAGTAAAATTTAGCTCTTTTCCGTTACCTCTTCCTTCTGCTATGCTGAGCTAGGTATTGGATTTTGCAGTAACTAGACTCACAACTCAACAAGGAGCTGAGCAAATCTGAACATTACTTACAATTTTCTCTTTTTTTCCTTTTGATTATACTTTATTGATTATGCTTCTATAGTTGTCCCAATTTTTCTCCTTTTGCCTCTGTCCCCTAGCACTCCCAACTCCCTCAGGCAATCCCTCCATCATTGTTCATGTCCATGGGTCATGGGTATAAGTTCCTTGTCTACTCCATTTCTTGTACTGTACTTTACATCCCCATGGCTATTCTGTAACTACCTATTTGTACTTCTTAATCTTCTCACCTCTTCACTCATTCCTCTGCAGCCCCTCCCATCTTTTTTTAGATTCAATTATTGATAGAAATGTATTTATTGCCATTTTATTGTTCATAGTTTTGATAGTCTTTTTCTTAAATTAGCCCCTTTAACATTTCATATAATAATGGTTTGGTGATGATGAACTCCTTAAGTTTTCTCAGTTTTCTCTTGTCTGGGAAGCTCTTTATCTGCTCTTTGATTCTAAACGATAGTTTGTCGAGCAGAGCTATCTTAGCTGTAGGTCCCTGCTTTTCATGACTTTGAAAATTTTTTGCCTATCCCTTCTAGCCCGAAAAGTTTCTTTTGAAAAATCAGCTGTCAGCCTTATGGGAACTCCCCTGTAATTAACTAACTTCTTTTCTCTTGCTGCTTTTAGGATTCTCTTTATCTCTAACCTTTGGCATTTTAGTTATGATGTGTCTTAGAGTGAACCTCTTTGCAACCATCTTGTTTGAGACAGTGTGCTTTCTGGACTTGCATGTCTATTTCCTTCATCAAACTAGGGAAGTTTTCTTTCATTATTTTTTTCAAATATATTTCCAATTTCTTGCTCTTACTCTTCTTCTGACACTTTGATGATGTGAATGTTGGAATGCTTGTTGTCCGGAGGCTGCTTATACTATCTTCATTTTTTTGGATTCTTTTTTCTTCTTGTTCTGATTGGTTGTTTTTGTTTCCTCATGTTCCGAATCATTGATTTGATTATTGTCTTCATCCACTGTAGTTTCCCTGTAAATTGTTCTTTATTTCAATTAGTGTATCTTTTGTTTCTGACTGGATCTTTTTTATGCTGTTGAGGTTCTCTCTAAGTTCATTGAGGATCCTTATAACCATTGTTTTGAACTTTGCATTTGATAGATTGCTTGTCTCCATTTCGTTTAGCTCTTTTTCTGGAGTTTTGATCTATTCTTTCATTTGGGCCACATTTATTTATCTCTTCATTTTGGAAGCCTCCCTGTGTTTGTTTCTATGTATTAGGTAGAGCTGCTATGACTCCCTGTATTGATTGCATGGCCTAATGTAGCAGGTGTCTGGTAGGGTCCAGTGGCACAGCCCCTCTATCACTCAAGGTGGGCGTTCAAGATGTGCCCTTCATGTGTGCTGAGTACACACTCCTGTTGCAGTTGAACCTTGATTGCTGTTGGCAGGTCAGTTGAAGGGATTTAGCCAGGCCAGTCAGCTACAAGAACTGGCTTTGACAACTGACCACCAATCTCTGTCCTCCATGGAGGAACAGCTGTGTGGGGGCAGGGTGCTGGTGCTCTGATGTGATCTGTAGCTTTTCACTGAGTGCACAGGCTCTGGGGTTTCTTTGGTGTTAGAGGCCAATGTCAGCTCCAACCTGAGAGGATTTAAGAAGTTGTGAAACATGAGTGAAAACCAGCCATTCATATAGAAAAGCAGCTTGGGTGGGTCTGTAGGTGGGGTGGGAAGCAGACTCAGGGGAACTTCCATGTGGGGCAAACAGTATTAGTCAGGTTGATGGAGTCTCAGATATAGAACCAGCCGCTGGCTTTGTGGCTTTCTGGGGGGACCATTCAGAAAAGGTATGATGGCCTCTGCTTGCCTTGATACTAGAGACTTCATTTTCTCTCTGTATGCCACTGGTGCCTTTCAAGCTGCTACCCTGGTGCTGGAGCTCAGAGGGAGTGAGTCTGAGTAAGTCTGTGTGTAGGTTCCTTAAGAGGAACTGCTTGGGACTCTTGCAGTTTCTTCTACCAAATCAATTTCCCCTGTTTTTTTTTTTTTTTTCCAGCCAGAAGTTGTGGGGACTTATATTCCTGTCTCTGGAACACTGGTCTGTGAGGCCTGGTGTGGAGCTGGGACTCCTTGCTCCCAAGATGTCACTTCCGAATTTTACCCATCACTCATGGATTTGGGAACATCCTGTTCCCCATCTCTGTCCCTCCTACCAGTCTGGATGGATGTGGTTTCTTTAATTCTGTAGTTGTCAGACTTTCCTTCAACTTGATTTCTGATGGTTCTGAGTGATGGTTGTTCTGAGATTTGGCTGTAATATTGATGTGGTTGTGCGAGGAGGTGAGACATGTCTGCCTACGCTGCCATCTTGACTGGATGCCACAACTTTCTTAAGCAAGGCATTCCTGCCGACTTTTGAGAAGAATTCAGTTTTCACTTTCCTCTTACTGTCTTGGTCATGCACATTTTGAAAATTAACATTGTATTTTGTGGATAAGCTTCCAATGGGTCATGGTTCTCTACACTGCAACTAATCTTATAATATCTCAGTTATTTCTTATCTTTATAGAAGTATAGGTAACAGGTAAAAATATATTATGCAACATATCAAGGACATATTGATTTTTTTATCCTTTGGTAGAAGTCATTGTCATAGGTATTGATATACAATAATGTGTATTCTTGGGACTAAAAACTCTCTAAAATTGAGGATTCTAATTATATTCATGAACAAAAGACAAACAAATAAAAACAACAACAATTAGCCAGAATTTCACTCTTGTCTTGAAAGTTACTGGATTTTTCCACATAGGTCTCAACATGTCATTCTTCTCCTAAATATTCTTGTGTTCTTTATTTTAGTCACTTTGGTAAGAAACTGAGACTTGTTCTATGTGTCTCTCTCTCATGAATCCCTGTGTCTCACTTGTTTCTCTGCTGCCAGTCACTGCTTATCATAGTTCCCCTTCTGAAGACATCAAAGTGATAATTTTAATAGCAAATCTGACTATACAATTTTCCTAACAGTCTTCAGTTACTCTTTAGCCTATGCAGGATGGAGCCATCTCTCGGGTTGGCCCTCCTTGGTCCCTCAATTTAACTCGTTTGCCTTTTCTCCTAGAGGCTGATACATTATCATCATGCCTCCATCACCACACTTAACCCTGGGGATCTATAAGGTGAAATACTATTTCACTTCCCTCACCACAGCTTTACACTAGGCTATAAACCTTTTAAAGACAAAACTCATTTAATGAATGAATAAATGTTTTTGTTAATTATAAATTTTATGTTCATTCATAACAAGTATTGTTTTAAGGGCTGAGGGTACTGCAGTGAATAAAAGAAGCAAAGATGACAGACAATAAGAAAAACAAAGAAAATACATTTCAGTTGGTAATTGATGCAGAGAAAAAGTAGCATAAGGAGGAAAAGGAGAGTGAGAGGAAGGTTGCTACTCTCCTAAAATGTTTCTTTGATAAAGTAACATTGTCCTAGAGGCTGGGAGAAGTGGGGGAGTGAGGAAGTAGCCATGGTGTTATCAAGAGCTTTGCAGTCAAATGGAACATCAGGTACAAAGGTCCTGAGATGGGAATGCATGAAGCATGTTTGAAGAAGAGCAGGGAAGACACTGTTTCCAAAGGGGAGTGAGCGAGGGAGAGGTTGTGGGAAAGTGAGGGTCACAGCCAAATGCACCCACATTGAGGAGGTAGCTAGGTAGGTGAACAGGCTTTTACTTTGAATGAGTCAGGAAGTGATTGTAGGGTTTGAGCATGGAGTGACACAATCTGATTTACGTTTCAGGAAATCTGGTGCTTTGCGTGGAAAACATACCACGGCACAAAGGTGGGAGAAAGGAGGCCAGGAGAGATGCTCACGCTTTGGACCAGAGTTGTAGCTGTGAAGTGGCAAAAGCCGGTTAGGTCCCAGGATGCATTTTGAAGCAGAGCTGACAGGCTTTGCTGCTGGATTGATGTGGCATGTAAGAACATGCGAACCATGCTTCAAATGAAGGAAATTGAAAATCTCACCCTAAAGAATGACCTCATGACAACAGTCAATATCCAAATTAATGGTGGTCCTGCTAAGGCACTTGTTTTTTGTGGATCAATGCACTTAAAGTTAGGTAGTGACAATCCACTCTACCCTACAAATCACTGAAACAGATCAGCAACGGGGATGCAGCCTTCACATCACAAAGCTGGGAAGTGACTGCAGTGAGTCCGATTGACAGACAGCTGGAATGAAAGTGAGGGTCACAGCCAAATGCACCTAAAATAGGTGGAGATTGTGGTCATGAAAAATGGTTTAGGAAATAGCGATTGCACAAGTGCCAGAAAAAAGTAGTTTTATGTAGAAATTATAAATTCACAAACAAGTAGTAGTTAATAAGAGCATGGCTCTGAACTCAGACTATGCTAGGGTTGAATTTAGCTTTATTATTTACAAGCTAACCAGCTCTATTATTTACAAAGTGATTATTATTAATAAATAATCATTTTGATCAAGTACTTTAATCTATGTCTTAGCTTCCTTGTCTGTAAAATGGATATGTGATTCTTAGCACTATGAGGACTGAAAGAGACAATGTATCTAAAGCTTGCTTCAAGTATGTAAATATTTAATGACTCTTGCCTATCTTTAATATCAAAGAGAGACTACCTTTCCTGATCGGATGAAGCAGAAGAGGGAGCCATAGAAAAGACCCTGGCAGGAACAAATACCAAAGGTTTTCATTAAACAAGGAGCTGCATTAGACCACATGGAGAGCCCATGTGCTTCAAGACCTAAACAATCCTTAGGGAGCACACCTCTGTGTCACGTGAATTATTTACTCCACCGTGAAAGTGTAAATGAGAAGCTACCAATGGTCATAAGTACTCACCTTGCTGCTGTTTTTATCTTTCACAAAATCAACAGAAACTGCTATTTGGCCTTAATTCTGAATAAAGATCTATGAAGTGTAAGCGGGTAGGAACCTGGGAAAAATGACCATTTTCATTTAATGATACCTAACAGCCTAGAAAAAAAGCCCTGGCCATAATGTATATTAAACTTTAGGGTGAAGGTTTAAAAAAATGTACATATATTGGGTGCAATTTCAAAATCAGAGCTACTGTAGAGAAAGGGATAGGTGTCTATAAAAATGCAAATGAACAAACAAGACAGAAAAACAGAAACTCATAGACACAGACAGCAGTACGGTGGTTACCAGAGGGAAAGGGGGGCAGGGAGAGGGAGCAAAAAGTAAAGGGGATCAAATATATGGTCATGAAAAGAGATTTGATTTTTGGGTGAGAGAAACAGAATGCAATACACAGATGATGTATTATAGAATTGTACACTTGTAACCTATACAATTTTATTAACCAATGTCACCCCAATACATTTAATAAAATAGGGAGATCATAAATATATACAGAATTGAAACAAGGTAAACACAATGACCCCAATGAAGGAGAAATCGAAAGAGTGCACAAAATAAATGCTCTATAGAGAGCCCAGAACTCCATCATGTTGTCACCACTGAGACACACAGCTAACTTGCACGGCAGAATGACTCCGGGATAAGACAGATGATAATTGTACAGGCTGATCTAAACGAGGTGGAGAAGGACCTGGACGGTTTGAGAAAATTCACCTATATATTCACCATGATAAAATCTAATAGAAATATTAATTAAATGGGATTATGAGAAAAATGTTTGGATAGCTAAATGGCAAATATATATAGTTTATATAGATATATAGTGTGAACATATAAATAAAATGTAGCCTTATGCTTAGCAACACAAGTCAATTGGACAGGTTTAGACACAGGCGTACGAGGAACTCCTCTGGGGAAGAGCGCTCGGGTTGCACTGCTGTGCTCCCTGTGCCAACGGTGTGTGGGGCTGTTCAAGAAGCAAATCCAAGCCCATGCTGCGTTCACTGAGGCACAGCAGGAAGGGTGCTAGCCCTGTGTTTTCCGCATTGATTGGAAAATATTTGGGATAGTGGGTTCAATTCTGAAAAGACTTAGAGAAAAACTCGGTTCTCCATAGAATGTTATCAGAATAATGAAATATCCAGAAATCATGTCAGAAGAAACTGGTTGGAAGGTTTAGGCAATTTAGGCTTGAAAAGAAAGATTTATGAGGTTCACATGTTGTCTCCAAATATTTGAAGGGTCATGGTGTACTGTAGAAGAAGGATTAGGATTGTTTTGTATAAGTTCAATTTTGCAGAACAAGTATTGGTGGGTAGTGTTTTAAAGTCACATCCAGGGTTACATGGAAGCACATTTTTACTTGCAAGATTCTCGATTTACTGGAACAGTTCTTAAGGGAATAGGCTGCCTAGTAAAGTAGTGAACACTTCCACTGGTGATTTTCTGATAAAGGTTGGATGGTCACTTAGACCTATTTTATCTCATTTGCTTCTCACAACAATCATAGTGTGTAAAAAGCATTTTATTTTTATTGTAATTTTTTGCCTAATAAAAGCAAAATTTATTCCTCTTTTCTTTAATTATGTTTAAGTTTATGTCATTAAAAACTAAAAATTCACTGAACTAAAAAGACACTAGCAAAAATAGCCAAGAAGCTATTAGCCAAGAAGCAGAGCTAGTTATATTTGCATAAAAAAAGGAAAAACCTAGGCTTTGAAGAAAATTTAGACATAATAAACAACCAGTGGCATGGAACTCTAAAATCTCTTGAAATTGTCCAAAATTCCTATTCCCAATCTCCACACCTCTAATTTTACCACTTCTCTCTCTCCCGTAAGCTGTGCTTTCCTCATGTTGGCGTTCCTTAGCTTTCAAATGCCATCTCTGTGATGCAATCTGGGAGCTCTGGATTCTTTAAATGTCAATGCAATTTATATGTATGTATGTATGTATCTGCGCTTATACTGTTTCTTCCTCTACCTGTCTTTCTATCTTTCTACTTCTTTTTTTACCTTATATATTATGCTTTCCTTAGCTTCCTTCTGAAGCTGAGCCCCTTTACTTGTAAACCACATGATCTGTAACCCGCAGCAGATTACCTAATAGTCATTCAATAAGGAATTTTATTAGAAGTGCAAAGCAAAAATGAATTTAGGAGACAAAATAGCAAATAGATTCTTGCTGAGTTATCTACAGTAGGCTTAAAAAATAACTCATTTTGTTTTTTACAAAACAAAGGTTGTAAAACATGACCAAAAATCCTCCCATCTCTGTATATATGCTCCTTGGCTTTTTTTCTTCCTTTCAACAAGAGGTAGAAGCTATTTCTCCCCTTTGTTAAATCTGGGTTGGTCTTGTGACTTGCTCTGAACAAGATAAAGTATCAGAATTACATTGTGGAAGTTCAGAGCCAAGGCTAAAAGAGGCTATCAACTCATCCTGCCATCTGCTTAAGGTCTCTGCCTTAAGACTGCAGTGTTTAGCCTGGTGGTAGTGAAGAGAAAAGATAAGGAGCAGAGACCAGTGGTTCCTGGTCAGACTCCCCCACCTCACCCCTTAAGGCAACTACCTCACAGCAATGCTGTGCAGCTGAGCCATAGTTCATAGGAGTAACCCCAGATGAGACCAGAAGACAAAACCCCCCAGCTCCAGCTGAGCCTAGCACAAACTGTTGACTCACAGAATTGTGAGTAAACAAAATGATTATTATTTGAAGCTCTCTAGTTTTGGGATGGTTTGTTATACAGCAATGGATAATCTGAAATGGCTACAAAGACAAAAGCCATTAGTTAAATAAATAGACAATTAGATAGAGAACACATGTACCACTTGGGAACAATCAACTACCTCATGCGAGATGAACTATAGGATGACATAAGAAGATCATACATTCAGATTTATGGCCTTAATTCAAATCTCACTGTTCCCTACTGTGAGTGCACGTGGTCTCTCAGGCAGCATTAATGAGTGTCTGGCATTATCAGATAGTCATAGAGCATAAACAACCTTTTACTTCTTTCCAAAAGAGAAATTCAGAACTGTGTCCAATTTTTATCTTATCCCCCAATTGCATTTCGAATCCCCCATCTTCATTATATTCATATTAAACTTAAAATCCCAAATGAACTTCAAGTTTGGAAAGTTTCCTTATGTGTAGTCAGACTTCTGAGATGGCCTGCAATGATCCCGCATCCTTGTATTTGTGTCATTGTGTAGCCCCTTCTCCTCCAGTGCAGTCTAGACTTAATAACATAGTTGCAGCCAATACAATATGGCAAAGGTGTTGTGATCCCACTTTTAGGATTAGTTTACAACAGATTATGGTTTCAATCTTGCTAGCAGACACTCTTGCTGGCTTTGTGAAATAAGCTACCATATCAGAGAAGCCCACATGATAAGAATCTGAGTGTTCTCCAGTTAACTGGCAGTGAGGAGTTAAGGCTTTTAACCCTCCAGGGACCGTATCCCCACAGCAACCATACAAATGAGCTTGGGAGTACGTGCCTCCTTGATTGGACCTTCAGATAAAACCACAGCCCTAGGTGAGACCTTGACGTCAGCCTTGTGAGCAACTCTGCAGGAGCTAAATCATGCCTGACCCACAGAAACTGAGATAGTAGATGTGCTTGTCTTTCAGTTCTAGTGTAAGCTGGAATGTAGCAAGAGAAAGCTAATATACTATAATGTAAGGAATAAAATTTATTGTTATTGGTATGTGGGTCTTTCCCCCCTGCTTTTGGCTGTTAGACTTAAGAGAATATGTCCTTATTTTTCTTTCTCTATAAACTGTATCCAGTCTTCTGTCTCTTTGGAATACTTTTTTGAATTAAGTGTCAAGTTTCCTTCATTCCACCAAATATTTTAGCAATATACAAATTAGGAGAAAAAGCTGAAGGAAAAAGTTTTGAAGAATTAATGTTTTTGTAAGTTATTTGAAAAACTCTTTAAGATTACCTTGCCTGTTATACAAACTCAATACAAAATAAATTCTTAATGTAATCTTTTCTGTAAGATTCTATATTTCACTACAGAAATGCAAAGTATAGAATAAATTCCATAATTTCAGTTCAATTTATCAAGCAAATTATTAATGTAAAGTAATACAACTACTATAATTCACACCTGTCCTCTATAAATTGGTTCTGGTAGCTTATTATTATTTTGCATTTGATTTTATGTTATTTTAATTTTGTTGTACTTTAACTTACAGTCTATATGAGGCTTTTTGTTGATAAACATATATTTATTTGTTTAACAAGTATTTACTGATAAAATTGAAATTTCATTTGTAATTAGTAATTCTAAACTAGCTTTGAAAATCATAGATATCATTCCTAAGTTACTCATCAATATGTGCCATCACCAATTCTTGCATTAATCCTGCAAGATAGCTATTATTATTGTGAATTTATTACAAAATGAGCAAACCAGATCTCTGAAAGATTACTAAATTTGTGAAGGTCACAGAGCGAATGAGTACCAAAATTATGATACAAGCCTGGGGCTGTCTGGCTTCAGATGGTGTCTTTTTGATTCATATCATCATGTCCATGGAGAATGGATAAAGCTCATCTTTCATTACATCTTTTAATTGAGAAACCTATGAAATTCTTGGTAAAAGGCATGAAGATCTTGCCAGAATTTGTTGTTGATCCTATTTGCAGTCTTTTAACAGGACAAAAGAGTTTCTAAAAATGGAAAAAAATAATTAATCTGGCCTCTACCATAAATCCTTTAAATTGATGGAGGACAAAATTTGCATCTGATAAGACCATCACATCTAAATATAGAGGAAATGGGCCATAAACTAATTTTTTTTTCTTATAGGAAGTAAATTGTGAAACCACATCTGGAATACTGCCTACATTTTTCATTGTCATGTTGTAAGGAAATGTAATATAGCTATAGAAGAGTAACGCAAACAATAAAGAGACTAAGAGAATTTTTAAAAAAATAACAAAAATACTAGGTTTTAGAACAGAGATAAGAGGCTGGCTGGGAGATGACAGGGAATTAGGAGAGGCACGCAAAGCAAGCATTCTGCCTTATATGCCATCAAGGGGGACTGGGACCTGAAACAAGGTGGCAATAATGGAACCAGATATTAGGCTGAATAAGTCACTGGTTTGCCACTCACTTTTATATTCTTTTTGGTGTCCTTTTGACTTTCTTTTACCTGCAAATGACTGCTGAAAAATGAACAGTTAAAACTTCCTGGGCTTCTGGGAAGTGAGGAAATATGGTGACACTAAGCCAGGAGAAGATAAGGCTGATAGTGGAGGCAATAATGAGTTTTGTATAGATAACAGGATGGAAGGAAGGTCGGGAGATTCTATGCATTTCCATTGAGACTAGGGAAAGAGGGAAGGTCAAAAATAAGAAGGGTGCCCTATGGGCTTAGAGACACAAAAATGACTTTTTCAATAGAATAATGTCTCAAAATTATAGGTACTCTGCTAGGCAAGTTTTTCCTACAATGCTTTAGGTTCAGTGCTGCCCTGAAAAAGGGACAGCCTTTCAATGACCTTTCTCAGCTCATGATTAAAATGCAGTTTACCAGTTTTCTCATTATCTCAAAATACGTAGAAGATAATAATTCTACCCTAATCTGACTTGGCTCTTTTCGCCTGAGAATTTCTGTTTTTTAGTCTTCTGGCCACAGAATTTCATTTTAGGATACACAAAGTCACAGGAGATAGATCGTCTTGATAGTCCCCCATGCAACAGAGCTGCTCACTTCATTTAAATGGAAATGTGCATTTTCATGGAAATTCAGGCCTGTATTGATAAACAAAGATAAGCTGCCACTATTAAATAGAATAGTGATATATGGAAAAAGAAAAAAGTGTCCTAGAGCCAGAAAACTCATTTAACAAAACAGTGAAATTGAGAGATAAGAAATTTTAAGTATATATATATATATATATATATATATATAACCTAGATATAGGACAAATTAAATTTTCTAAGGATCTGTTACATAATATTTAGATGGTTATAAAGCTGAAAATCCCAGGACAAAGTTAAATACACATGTGTATAATGAGCCTAATGACTCAATATAAAAAAAAAAACTCATCAGCACAGTGTCTTTATAAGTAGACATTAGCCAAGTAATACACATTTTTCAGTGAACATGTTAAGAAGCATCTGTCATGGATTAGGTGTGATATAATTTTCCCCGTTCTTAAAATTTTAATGTGGTTATTTTGGGGTCCACTTTTCAATAATTCATTTAAAGAATATTTAATAATCACACATTTTTATCTCCCAACTAGAAACCTGGAAAACATGCTTACATCTTTCTTGGTTAAATTTCATGCAAGTCTTGAAGATTTTTCCTCTCAACAACAAACTGTGAATCGATTGCTACTCTCAATACGTTTATCAGACCTGAATATCTGTTACTGACAATTGATATTTGCTTCTTTCTCCCAGCTCTCCCACTCTATCCCACCTCAGCGCAGTGCGCACACTGCCAATTAAGTCCTTTCATTTACACCTGCAGAGGGAATACCTAATCACACAGACACGGATGAAATAAAGTCCAAGAAGACATGATCAAATAGGTGGGGAAAAAATAAAGGGAATGAGACAACCTAAGGAAAGGATTTACAGTAAAAATTTTGGCAAATACTCAGTTGTGCAATTACGTCATATATGTTACATTACTCTATTAATTCTTTAGCGTGACTGAACAGTGCTTTTCTACACTGCTGCTACAGGAAGAGTCCACACATTCATCAGTTGTTTCCCACATGCAATTAGAGTTTTAGGAACACAACCTAATGAATTTAATCAACAGAGCAATACTGGCCAGGAGCACAAAGAGGAGAGCTATGTTGTAAGAGCTTTGTCTCATAAAACATTTTTAGCTTTTTGATTTTCCTGAAAATGAACAGTAAAAGGATGCTTAGCCTATTATTTGAAAGTTGAAACAGTCAATGACAAATAAATATATAAAGGAGATGCTGATGTATAGGACGGACTACATGATTTAGATATTGTCTCTGCCAAATTAATAGAATCCCATTACAATTCATCAGAGTTTAGATAAAGCAAGAGGAATATCATATTAAAAGTCTCATTAACAGTTATTGTGTACTTTGGCAGTAGCTGTTGTGCATTTTTTTTAGGGCAAAGTTTGTATTTTAGCTGAAAAAAAACAAACTGAAGAAAAATTTAATTTCTTTGTTTACACTTTAGATACTTTAATTTATTTAATACGCTTTCAGACACTAGTGTTTAATTTCTGCACAGAGGGCTGTGAGAAGAAATGCTTCTGCTGCATCTACGAGAGTGTGGAGCACTGCAGTATAACGGACCGTGTCAGAGGGAGAAAGCCAAAGGCAGGCTGTGATGAAATTACTCGACTTCATTTCTTCTCTTTTCCTCTGCTGTCTTAAGAAAAACGAACCCTCAGACTACATGAATATTTTGCAATTGTTCTTTTCAATTATAACTTCAAAGCCTGCTTGTGTTCTTTACGCTTACTAGAAGAGGATAGAGACTTTGGTTGCATTACAGGTTCTTAATCTTTCTGATAACGACAGTCTCTTTTTGGCTGCAAGCCGTTGGATCAAATGTAGAGGACCCTTGTGTCAGCTTTCAGAGGGAGACCTGGCTGTGGAGGAGGTGAGATGATCCACTGTGATAGGAACCAAGTGATATAGGGGACTCACCACAGATGTCTCTGGAATTCTGGAGACAGTGCTGGTTCTCTGTGCTCCTGGGAAACAGAGTCAGCTCAGTGGGAATAGTCATGCAGAGCCTTGAGCTTAGAAGGCCAGTTGTTTAACGCTCTGTTGGAGTGATCTTACAACTCTTAATCACTTTTTAACGAGGGACTGTACATTTGCATTTTGCACTGGTCCCTGCTAATTATTTAGCTGGTCCTTCTGGTGAAGAAGAGCTTTGAAAGGGACAAGGGATAATCAGCCCCCCTCTTTTAGCCTTCGCTTTTGGCCTGGCTGGAATGGCCGTGCTTTGCTATGTTCTGCTCTGTCCAAAGTTTCACACAGATGTCCTGAACCCAGAGGAGACATACATCCCCCTTCAGGATCGTTTCTCTTCTTGGTTTAGTAATTCATTCCCTCTCTGCGCTTTTAGTTGCATGCATAGTTGCCTAGTCCCAGATTTTATTTCCAAACTCTCTTGCATTTGTGTGTCCACATTATTATATTTGGACCATTGAGATGTGAATAGACATGTTTGCAATTTCCAGGTAATTGGCATAAAGATAAAGGCAAAAAGACTGAACTCTTTCCTTTTTATAGGCTGGAAGAGAGATGTGCTGGTGAGCCAGCTTTGACTATTCAGAGGAGGACGATACACTAGGGGAAGGCAGAGCGAAGAGTAGAAGCAACTCTGGTCCTTTCAGACCCGAATGAGAACTCCCTGCCAGCATGGATCCCTCACCTTGAGTCAAGGACTTCAAAGAGGAATAAATATTCTGCGGTTTCTTTGTTATTATAATTGGCTTAGCCTCTGCCCTAAGTAATTTACAGAATACATTTTTGAAGGCTGATTCACAATAAATATATATTTATCCAGAATAGTTGAATAATACAGTGTTCTTAGTGTCTGAACATTCTACACATGGAAAATTACTAACTTACATTAAAATGATGTAAAACTATATTGATCATGATATTATCCTCAATGATTCTCAGAACACTTCTGGATCTTGCAGAGCCTCAAGATCATCAATATTAATACTAATTATAGCATGTATCTATAGATGTTGGGCTTTGAGTAAATCTATTATAACCAGTAACAAACTCCTTAAGTTACATTTTTAAAAATAAATTCCTGAATTACTTTAGTTTTATTGTAATTTATCTCCATATTGAAAGATGACTATAAAATGTTAAAAGTAATGTTTCTGAATTTTCTCATCGTTTGGAATCTGAATTAAGGCACTTAAAATACTTTAAAAAAACAGCCTTGTTAGAATGTACCGGGACGTGGAGGACCTGAGCCACCGCCTATGCTGGAACAAAGAGAGTGTGTATCACCAGCTAAATACCTGGCCACGAGGTTCCCCATTAACAGAAGCAACTGAGGCACAACCACTGGCACCCTGCTGGAAACTGGTTGAATCCTCACTGTGCCTCCCCTCTCCTTCCAGCTTTTCCCAGAGGCAAAGACCACAAATCTTCTGGACTTTCTGTTCCCACTCAGCCTTCCCTGATGAGAGGACATTGTCTTGCAAACACCTATACCCAGGACACCCGGGGCATATCAGCAGGGTGACCCACCCTCCCCTGGGGGCTGCTACATACCCTTAAAAACACTTCTACCCTTTCCTTTGCAGCTGTAGTCTGCTTGAACTCAGTCCACCTGATCGCAGTGCCCCACCTCGAATAAGAATCCTTAGTTGGACCTTTTTGGCTCTCTGTCCTTTCCTGGCCACCTTGGCTACCTAACAAACATAACTTATGATTTCTTAAAATTTGGTAATGACTAAAACTGCTAAGATTTGAAATATTTTTATTGATAAAAAAGGTAAACCATTAAGGAATCATATCGTCAAAAGTGTAGCTTTTACATTTACCTGCCCCAATGACTCTCTCAATGCGAATCCTTGAGGGATCAATCTCCTTTGCAAATTCATGAACTGCTAGGGATGGGTCCTCGTATGTATCTGGATCTATGTAAGTTTTAATTCCTGGGAAGCGTACTGCAACAAAATAAAAGATCGATTTAGTTTAAGAGCTTTTTTTTGTAATTACACATCTTGTGAATAGTGAATATTTAAAGGGAGGTGTCACTGAAGTACTCATTCTTGTTGATTACTTAAATTCAATTCATTTTTCTTTTTCTGTCCCTCCCCAATCTGCCCCAACTCCATCAAAGCTTTGAGTTCTTGGAATAAAATATTTTATTTACTGTTAATGTAAAATGACCTGGTGGTTTAATAAAAAGTAAACTGAGGGTTTCTAGAAAACACATTTGTATTATATTTCTGTAAGAAGTCTAATCAGTTCACTTACCTACTGACAACCCATACATTTCACATCTGATCTAGCTCAGGGCATGGGGGAAATGAGGCATGAACATGCCCCCATCCACTCCCCCACCCAACACCCGCTGCAAAGCAAGCCTGTTATTGATGTCCACCCTGGATCTTTTTACTCTAAGGCCCTAGGTTTTTCTGAACTTATGCCCGAGTCTTGTGGTCTCTCCCCTTCCAGAAACTCTTAGGCAGTAAAAAACAGACCCCATAGCGCAGTGTCAGAAGATGACAACAAATAATAGCCTTTTCCTGTGTCTTTGTAGTTGCTTCCATGGCCAGAATAAACGTCCTGAAAAGGATTACCTGTCTATCCTGGAAGGAAGGGTAGGAATCAAAGGCACAAATCTGGTCGTTGGCTGTGTAGCTGCTACTGTTTCTCTGGTGGGGGGAGGGGAGTGCTCACTGCCGTGGGCATTGAAGACAGGCATGGCTGGAAAACTTGAATAGAGTGGTTGAATATTCATTTGCAACTTCCTCAGTATCAGAAGAAGTCACAGACTGCCTGTGGTTATTCCTCTATTTTGCTCATTGGTTTGTGTTTTCCACATTAGATTTCTAGTTTCAAAAGGACAGGAGATTTTTTTTTTATACATCTTTGTAATTACCAAATACATTGTGCATGGCTTTATAGGTAATAAGCACATACAAACCTTTTGGCCTTTGCATATATATGATATTAATATAAATTATTATTGAATATGAATCAGCAAGGATTTAAAAAATCAATGCAAATATGTGGCATAGTAGATAATATTTGCTTTTGTTGTTTGATTTTGAAAGCCATACAATACTCTGAGGTAAGTGTTGTCTAGGTTTCCTTAGAAACATGCCCTTTCAAGAAAAAATATCAAAAGCAAAGATAATAAAGTAAGTTTAAAAGAGTAAGGAAATGACCATTTTTAATAATAGTTTGCTTCATGAGTTCTTCTATCCCTGCTGCCTTCTTTTATTACTTTTTGCCTACTGTCTTCTAGTACTGGATTTGCACCCATGAGAAGATTAGTACTTCTTAAAACGGCACCAGTGAACCTGAAAATGATTCTGAAATGCTATGCTTTTCATCACTTTGCAAGTGTTAGATCGGAGGAAAGGAGAACAGATAATCTATACCTCTTGTTTATAGTTTATATGACTTTTTTATAATTTAATAGGAGCTGTGATTTCAATTTAAATACTATAAACTCAAACTCAGTAGCTACTACTAGATGATCAATAGTATCTAATTGATAATATTACTTTAAGCACAGATAACAGGTATTATTTAGTAACTCATACATGGTTTTAACAATTCAACCAGTCAATTATTTAAGGTGGTACACATTTCTAAGGAATAAATTGAGTAGTTAATATCACTTTTTTTTTTTACCTTATAGATACAATATATGTAGTAAAGAGGAAAAAAAAAACAAACCCAAACTTAGTTCTAATATTGACTCTCTGGTTACTCACTTAACTTATCCAAGTCTTTTTAAAACATTGGTTTATCTTTCTTCCATCTCATGGCTGCCTCAGGTTATTTTCATTGCTTCTTGCTGAGCCCACCTGGTTTAGTTTATACAAAACTGCTAGTTGGGAAGGAGATCATAAATACTTCAGGAGCATCTCTTTCTTCTGCATTTCAGTTCTAAATGTTCCGCAGAGAATCTTAAGGTTACTCAGCATAAGCTATCTGTCCAGGTGTTTGGATCCAGGTTTCTGCATTTGTTTACAGCATTTGCAGATCATTCCATGCCTGGTATCAGCCACCTCTTACCTGCCACCGCAGTGAACCTCAAACTAATTGCACAAAAGAACAACCTGAGACGGTTTGCTAAAAATGCATATGTCTTGGCCCTACCCTGGACCTTCTGAATCAGAACATGGTGAGGATGGAATATTCTAATGCTGATGATCCTTAGACCACTCTTTGACAATCATGTGAGTCTTAGAAATAGTCCTAAATTATCCCTCTAGTTTGCAATTTCCTCACTAATATCCTTCCTTCCCCTGGATGGTGATACAGTTTTAAAATTCCATTATTCATTTGGCTCAATATGAAGCAGAAGATGAGCTTAAATAGTTAAACAGCTTGCCTCGCATATTATCTCTACACTGTGGTTAATTAGAGAACATTCCTTTCTTGTTAATTCAGCATCTCACTACAGAGGAATTGCCTTGACAAAGTAGTTTGCCACTTGGAGGTGGAGGTGAAGGTGGGCGTTGAGGAGGGGAGGGTGGCAATTACCAAACCAACTCTAGTGGTAATTATAGCTTGCTTGGGAAGAGACCCTGCAAATGGATATAACCTTGTAGTCAGCTCAAGGATTTCATACATATTCTAAGAGATAAGGAGCTGATTTTCTTTTTTAGTGTTAATGAACTGCAAATTGATTTGTTATATGTTTAAATGACAGTTCCTACAAGAAGGAATAACAATTCCATAATATTTATGTGGCTAATGCTCCACTAAATAAAACCAACTCACGTGCTGGGGACATTGTGAGTGGTAAATAACTAGATACAATCAGTCATCTTGTATTTTTAGCATATTCAGTCTGTCACATTTTTCAGCAGCAGAATTAGGAGAAAAGCAATATCATTTAATGAGAAGCAGGTGCACTTTCCACTAACAAACCTGGAAACCAGATGAAAAGTTGGAAGTAAATTTTGTGGCTTTCTTAACTCACTGATCCAAGTTTACAAGGGACTCTTGAATTGCTGGAACAATATAAAATAATGGAAGAAAGTCACTTCACTACTTACAATGCCCATTCTGTAAGTGGTTCCGTCTCTTCTCTTCTGACTTCATTTTTGCCTTTATGTACCACTGGCACCTTTTTAAAAAGTAAACAGAATCTTATTTTTAGAATATGCTGGATGGGAACCAAAGGCAAATAAAATACATATCACTCAAGGGCCCTTTCAAGAACATCTTTATAAAATGTGAAAATACTCCACAGGTTTTTTTTCTCAGTATGTACTAAACTTAGTCCCAGATAAAAATAAAATACTCCCAAGTGGACTGATTGATCCAAAGGATAAGGATTTTAGAGAATATTTTATAATCAGCGGTGAACATCATGTCCTTCCGTATACAACTTCTAATAGCCAGAGTAGTGAAACGAATTAAAAGTCAATATGAATAAATGGTTGTAAGTCAGAATATTAGACATTAAGGCAACTATCTTCTAGTTTCACTGCTACGTGGTATGATTTTTTTTAATGTCAGAAATTTGGTGGAGGCATGTTGTCCTCGCTCTCAGGATAATCCTGCTCTGAAGAACAGAAGCAGCTGCTTATCTCCCAGGACTCCCTAAACATGAATAAATTCATCATCCATCTGACGTGACAGTTCACCAAATCACTAATTCCAAATGGCTGAACAGAATACATCTGTGGCACATCATCCGTTCCTCAAAGGTGAATGTTGCTTCAAATCCTGTGGCTAGTTCAGTATTTATTCAGAAATGTCTTATAGTTTTCATAGAATAATTCCAATAAATGCTCCCCTACCAAAGTGCTTAAGAGATATTTCAAAATGAATTATTTTTATCTTATTCAATCACAATAGTTTCCTTCAGCATGTGCAATGTTTCCAGTGTCATATAAACTGGCCAGCATAAAAATTGGAAGTTAATAATTTAGGACAAACTTTTCTTTATTCTTCAATTTTCTAAGTAGTGTTCAAATTCTGCCTCAGGAAAAGATAACACTTG
Organism: Tonatia bakeri; assembly: GCA_004024845.1. Classification (NCBI taxonomy): domain Eukaryota; kingdom Metazoa; phylum Chordata; class Mammalia; order Chiroptera; family Phyllostomidae; genus Tonatia; species Tonatia bakeri. The sequence goes on from PVIA01004203.1 coordinate 25,941, forward strand.
AGCCCGTCTGTCAAGTTCATCAGGCCAAACTTATGTGACCTTCAAGGACTGTCAAATCTTCTTTTCAGTTGGTTATATTTACGTAAGGCAATATTTTGTTTTTTTAAAAATTCCATTTATTTTTAAAAGATTTTTTATTACAGTTCACATTCAATATTGTTTTGCATTGGTTTTAGGTATACAGCATAGTGGTTAGCCAATCATACACTTTATAAAGTGTCTGCCTGATAGTTCCAATAGCTAACAGGCACCATACATAGTTATTACAATATTAATGACTCTATTTCCTATGCTGTACTCCACATCTCTGTGACTATTTTGTACTTCTCAATCCTTTCTCATTTTCACCCAGTCCCCCAGCCCCCTACCCTCTGGTAACCAGCAGTCTGTTCTCTGTATCTGTGAGTCTGTTTCTATTTTGTTTGTTCATTTACATTGTTCTATGGCTTTCACATATATGTGAAATCATGTGGATTTCGTCTTTCTCTGACTGACTTATTTCACTTAGCATAACTTATAGGTCCATCCATGCTGTCATAAATGGTAAGATTTCTTTTTAATGGCCAAGTAATATTTTGTTGGACAGCTTTTTTATCCACTCATCTACTGATGGACACTTGGGTAGCTTCCATATCTTGGTGATTGTAAATAAACCTGCAATGAACATGGGGGTGCATATATTATTTCAAATTAGTGTTTTGGCTTTCTTTGGACACATATCCAGAAGTGGAATTCCTAGGTCATAAGGCAGTTCCATTTTTTTTTTTTTTTGAGGAATCTCCATACTATTTTCCACAATGGCTGTGCCATTTTGCATTCCCACCAACAGTTCACAAGGGTTCCCTTTTCTCCACATCCTTGCCAGCACTTGTTTTTGATTTATTGATGATAGCCATTTTGACAGGTGTGAGGTGATATCTCATTGTGGTTTTCATTTGCATTTTTTTTCTGAGGATTAGTGACTTTGAGCATCTCTTCATATATATTGGCCATCTGTATATCCTTTTTGGAGAAGTGTCTATTTAGGTTCTTTGCCCATTTTTTAATTGGATTGTTTGGGGGGGTTGGTGTTGAGTTGTAAGAGTTCTTTATAAATTTTGCATATTAATACCTTTTCAAATATATCATTGGTGAACATATTGCCCACTCAGTGGATTGTCTTTTCTTTTTGTAAATGATTTCCTTTGCTGTGCAAAAGCTTTTTAGTTTGATGTAGTCCCATTTGTTTATTTGTTCTTTTGTTTCTCTTGCCCAAGAAAAAAAATATTTCTAAGAGAAACATCTGAAATTTTCCTTCCTATGTTTACTTCTAGGATTTTTGTGGTATTGAGTCTTACACATAAGTCCTAAATGCGGTTTGAATATATTCTTGTATGTGGTGCAAGAAGGTGGTCTAGTTTCATTTATGCACCTGCCCAATTTCCCTAACTCCATTTATTGAATAGACTGTCTTTACACCATTGTATATTCTGGCCTCCTTTGCTAAGTATCAATTGATGAGTAAGGTGGGGGTTGTTTCTGGACTCTCTATTCCATTCCGTTGATCTAAATGCCTGTTTTTATGCCAAGGCAATATTTTCTGATATGTTAATAAAATGCTTTTCCATATGTGTATGTGCTATTTATATCATTTGCTGAAATACTATATACTCCATGAGAAAATAAGACCTTAACTCCTATTTTACAAATACATATAAATATAATTAAAATTTTTAAAAATGTATTAATCTTGACATAGATTGAATTACAATTAAAAATGTCATTGAAATCAATTTCCTTATGAGTTAGAGTCATTTTTAAAATTGGGGATAAATGACACTGTTGTTTAAATAAAATCATACTTAAGAAAATACCCCAAACTTTTTCAAAGAAACTTTCAAATAAGAAAATATAAATCTTTCTGAATCAAATTAACCATCATATCTAAATTATCACAATCTAGTTAACAATATAATTTGTGTCCTTAGAGTTAAGATCACCTTATAGGACTTCATTTTACTTTAATAACTGAATAATATTTCTAGGCTCCAAACTGATTGCCTTTAAATTATGTACTACTCCATGAAAAGTAGAGTATTATCAAGATATTAATGCCTTCAAATTTATAATGCACAGGCAGTACTTGTGTTATAAATGACAATGAAAACAGAGTAAGTTTTATTCTTCTACTTTTTTTCTAATAACATTTACCAAACATGTAACAACCCACAAAATGTTGGCATTTTGATTATTTAAATGTCACCAAATTGTCATAGTGACTTTACATGCACTAAAATGCTATTATTTTCCCTTCCTTTCTTTCTTCAGAGTTGCCACATTTACCACTGGCATTTTTTTCCCCTTTCCTAGGCATTATCTTTTGATCCCTCTCCTTGCAAAAAGCACTAGATAGGGTCAGAGAAATTCTAACTTTTTAAAAAATAAGCAAACAAACAGAATTTATTCACTAGGATGTGTAGGATTTTATTTATTTATTTTTAATTTTTTAATAACCAGTTGATTTCTGCTAGTGATTTAGAATTTCGCTATTTGTAGGCTACATAATATTGAATATTTTGCTTTCTACTTAATGGTTAGTTGGTTTAGAGACATCAAAATTTGCTTTCTGCCCGCTGTAAAAGATGTTTGTATTAAAGCTGTGATGATGGTGAGAAGCTGTCAGAGGTCAGTTGTCGGCATAGAGGGAGAAACAGGAGAGTGCTGGATGACAGTACCTGATGGTGATGCTGTGGTATGCCCACACTGGTACTTTTACTGGATGAACTTATAACTATTCCTACATTCTCCCATATGTGTGTGTGTGTGTGTGTGTATAAATTGGGGATAAATGACACTGCTGTTACATATAGTTATAGCTAGCATTCTTTTATCAGATAATCAGACCCTGGCGAAGCAGTAATTCTGAGACACTGGTTACTTACAAGAGATATATTATATCTGCTCATATACATGAAAATTTTAAGTTAACATAGGATGAATGTGCCCCTTTTACAATTCATTTCATAAAGAAGTCGCCATTTTAACTTTAGCACATTGGACTGTTCATATCTTTTTTTGTTCTTTGGTAAGTTCTGTAGAAGTAGGCTTGTTACAATTAAAATGGGTACAGTCTTGATAGGTAGTAATTACATTTTGTCAGGAACCTACACTTGGTAAGTGCCTTCTAAGTACTGTCAGTTTATTGATCTCTAACCTTCATCTGCTGTCAAAAGTATAGATAACAATTTTAATATATGTGTATCCTCTGCCATTTTAAATAAATTTTAATAAATTATGTATATAAGTAGAATTTTAAAAATAAATAACACAAAGGTTGTTTCTAGTTCACTGAACTACTGCCCCTGAAGGTGGTTATTTGTTTCTTCTGCTCATTATTAAATACTAGGGTATCCAGCACAGTTCACTGTAGTGGCAGTCAGCATGGATGTGCATTGTTTGACTGATATTCTTAATTTAGATTTAAGTCATGACATTGGTATATTTTAGGATGTATACTTCAGATTATTGGGAAAACTCTTGAGGTGTTCCTTTGTTTCCCTACTGATAATCCAGAAGGAATATTCCACCTCTTGTAGGAATGAAAATATGATGATCAGATGATATTCACAATTTCTGACAAAAGTCTGGGCCTAAAACCAAGGGTTCAATAAGAAGTCACACTTATTCTTTTAAATAACTTCATACTTACTATCTCCACTCACATCTCTGTATTGTCAGTACCTAGCAACAGTGCAGAGATGTGAATGAACATAAAATGTATGACATCTAGGGTTTAGATAGGTGAAGCTAGTCAGCTAGTCAGGATCAAAATCTAGGTCTTTTGAAGTGCTAAATATATTGTTACTTTAAGTTTTCATCCATGTTACTCTAAATTTAATAAATATTGGATTTAAAATACCAATTAATGTAATTCCAATATAGATCCTTTCAATATTTAATAGATTAAAATAACACATATCTATAACACTAAGTTTACAAAGAATTTTTATATAAATAGTTTGATCTCTCTGATTAATTTTCTTTAAATCCCTTTCACGGTATACTTTGATTGTCGTAAAGGAAAATCTGAGAATTAATTTATTCTGGTAAGTAGAAATCTATCATTCACAGTTTTCAGAGTGTTCTATCAAGTCTCTGGTTGCTTCGTTTCAGGGGCCTGTTGATACAGAGAACTAGCCAGGGCAGTTCTGTTATTTTAAAGTTCACTCTCAGTGAATCTTCTCTGGTCCCTTTTTCTCTCAGGTGTGCTTTGTTCTGTTTAAAAACATTTGGAAAAAAGTGCATTAAAAATGGTTATTCTCATATCTTGGAAATAATCTGGTATACGTCTGTTACCTCCCAGTGATTAAGAAGAACAAAGTAAGAATGACGAGGAGAGTGAATCCCCCAACAGCTGCAGTGGCTATCACCAGAATCTGTCCCTGCTCCGCCGCCATGTCAGAAGCTGAAACACAGATACAAGATTAAAATTTCCCTGGGTGACATTTCATTACCAAAATTATTTTACCGCTTAATATATGCTTGCAAATACAGTACTAACTACCAAAAAGCCCACCACATTTGCCCTTTATTGAGCACACAGGATACAAGCCCAAAATATGGGCTGAAGATTAAAGTCATAATCCACAGCATAACCCTTTCTTCCTTTTTACAAAAATGCCAATAAAGAGTTCTTAGTATCCCACCTGTTAACATTAAATATGTGTTAAAAAATATAATTTTCAATTAAATCAGTAGATGGATTAATGGGTTTTATTTATATAATTGCTAATTTATTTCCTTCAACACCGACCAACCAACCAAGCTTTATATACAGTTTCCGTGCCTGTTTCCACAAAGTGGAAAAACTATGGTATAATTTGTTTTAAGAATGACCATCTTGTAAACTTGAAATGTATATAATCTTATTAACCAATGTCACCCAAATAAAAATCTTTTATTTTTATTTTTGTAAAGATTTTATTTAATTATTTTTAGATAGAGGGGAAGGGAGGGAGATAGGGAGAGAAACATCAATGTGTGGTTACCTCTTGTGTGCCCCCTACTGGGGACCTGGCCCACAACACAGGCATGTTCCCCGATGGGGAATCAGACCAGCGGCCCTTTGGTTCACAGGCCCGTGCTCAATCCACTGAGCTACACCAGCTGGGGCCCCAATAAATTTTAAAAAGTGAAGGAGAATAAAGACTTTCTCAGATAAAAAAAAAGAATGTCTTTATATTTAATGTTACCTAATTCAAATTTACTATTAAAAATTCCACCTCCACAGCACAAGGAAGTACATGCTTAGTACTCAGATGTTTGACTGGCAGTAATTAAGAAAATGATATTTAAAAGCTTCCTTTATTGATGAAAAAACTATATAACATATGGCAACAACATATTGCTTCTCTCATTGACAAAATCATATCTTAAAACTGTATTGCATCCTCCAGTCAAGATGGCAGTGTAGGCAGATATGGCTCAACTTTTTGTGCAACCACATGAAAATTACAACTGAAATATAGAACAACCATCACTTAGAACTGTCAGAAATTGATTGAATGGAAGTCTGACAACTATAGAATTGAAAAAACTACATCCATCCAGACTGGTAGGAGAAGTGCAGACATGGAACAGGCTGGTCCCACACCCATGTATGATGGATAAAAATTCTGGACGGATATCACAAGAGTGAGGACTCCCAACCCTATACCAGGCTCCCAAGCCCAGGTTCCAATGATGGGAAGGTATGTCCCCATAACTTTTGGCTGAAAAAAACAGTGGAGATTGAGTGAATGGAAGAAACTTCTGGAGCCCCAAGCAGTTCCTCTTAAAGAACACACACATGGACTCACCTACTAAGATTCACTCCCTCTCAGCTCCAGAACTAGGGTAGCAGCTTGAAAGGCACCAGTGGTATACAAGAGGAAACTGAAGTGTCTGGCTTCAAGGTAACCCACAGAACTGGCAAGCTGGTACCATATCTGAGACTCCATCAATCTGGCTAACACTGTTTGACCTGCCTTGGAGATAGTCAGAAACTGTCTCACCCAACTTAAGGATTCACCCAAGCTGCTTTTCCATAAGAATGACTGGTCTTGACTCCTGCTTCACAACTTCCTGAATCCTATCAAACAAGCAACAGCTGGCTTCATTGAGCCTCAGGCCCAGCACTAGCAGAAGCCAGCTAGAATCATAGCTTTGCTTTGCCTAAAAATCTCCAAGACCAGAACAAGTACCAGCCATCTCAGATTGCTTTATAGATGAGGCAGGGCGGCCCTGGACAAAACACAGGTGGGGGCTGACCTTGCCCTGTACCATTCGGGAAATCCCAGGGCCAGTGCACCCAGTGCACAACTACAGACCACACTGGAGCACCGCCACTCTGCCCCTGCATAGCTGATCCTCATGGAGGGTGGAGACTGGTGGTCAGTGGTCATAGCCAGTCCTTACAGGTGTCTGGCCTGGGTAAATCCCTTCCATTGACCTGCCAATAGCAATCAAGGCTCAACTACAACAGGTGGTTGTACTAAGCCCACATAAAGGGTGTACCTCAAGTACTCAGCTTGGATGATAGGGAAGGCTGTGCCATTGCACCCTACAGGACACCTACTATGTTAGGCCACACTACCAGACATGGAGTCAAAGCAGCTCCACTTAATACATAGAAACAAACACAGGGAGGCTGCCAAAACAAGGAGACAAAGAAACATGGCCCAAATGAAAGAACAGATAAAACTCCGGAAAGAAAACTAAACAAAATGGAGATAAGCAATCTATCAGATGCAGAGTTCAAAACACTAGTTATAAGGATGTTCAAGGAAATTAGTGAGAACCTCAACAGCATAAAAAAGAGCCAGTCAGAAATGAAGGATATACTAATTGAAATAAAGAATATTTAACAGGAAAAAAAAGAGTAGAGTAAGTAAAGTGGATGAAGCTGAGAACCAAATCAGGGATTTGAAACAGAAAGAAAAAAAAAACAATTGGAACACCAAGAAGAAAAAGAACCTAAAAAAATGAGGATAGTATAAACAATCTATGGTACTAATTCAAGTGTTCCAATATTCGCATCATAGGGATGACAGAGGAAGAAGAGAAAGACCAAGAAATTGGAAATCTATTTGAAAAAGTAATGAAAGAAAATTTCCCCAGTTTGGTGAAGGAAATAGACATGGAAGCCCAGAAAGCTCAGAGAGTCACTAACAAGATGGATGCAAAAAGTCCCAATCCAAGACTCATCATGATTAAAATGCTAAAGGTTAAAGATAAAGAGGGAATGTTAAAAGTAGCAAGAGAAAATAAATTAGTTACCTACAGGGGAGTTCCCATAAGACTATCAGCTGATTTCTCAAAAGAAACTCTGTAGGCTAGAGGAGATTGGCAAGAAATATTCAGAGTCATGAAAAACAGGTACCTATAGCCAAGATTGCCCTACCCAGCAAAGTTATCATTTAGTATTAAGGGGCAGTCAAAGAACTTCCCAGAAAAGAGAAAACTAAAGGAGTTCATCATCACCAAACCATTATTATATGAAAGAGACTAATTTAAGAAAAGAAGAATATCAAAATTATAAATAATAAAATGGCAAAAAATACATATCTATCAACAATTGAATCTAAAAAACAAACTAAGCAAACAAGAAGAACAGAGACAGAATCATAAATGTGGAAAACATTTCAATGGTTGCCAGGTGGGGGGTGGTTGGGGGAGCATGGGCAAAGAGAATTAAGAAGTATAAATAGGTAGTTATAGAATAGCCATGGGGATATAAAGTACAGTATAGGAAATGGAGTAAAAGCCAAAGAACTTAAATTCATGACCCATGGACATGAACAATAGTGGGTGTATTGCCAGAGGGAGTGAGGGGCACTGGGTGGAGGGTGACAAAGGAGGAAAAATCAGGGCAATTGTAATAGCATAATCAATAAAATATAATTAAAAAACCTGTATGGGCTGCATGTTTCACTAACCTTTCTGAAACCTTTAAAAATACACTAATTCAATTAGTTCATCAGCACCTCTGTGTTACTGAAGGTTTAGTTGTATATAATTTTTATGGGATAGGATATGGCCAATTGCTTAACAATAGTGGTAAGAAAACTGAAGCCCAGAGAAATTAAAGAACTTGCCTAAGTTCACACATGATTTTTATCAGAATTCAGGCTTGTAGATTGTTTCATTTTTCCTTTCAATGCTATCAGCTCACAGTAGTAATTCAGTTAATTGTCAATGTTCTAAAACATTAATTCAATCAGTCCCTTTAATATCCTTTAACTTGAATAAAGCTTGATTTTTATTTTGATCACTATAAAAATTCATTAATCTAACCAGTTATATGCAGAGGATTGAAGCAAAGAAAGAATATAACTGACAAGCAAATCACTTAATGCTCTACCATATTAATTTATTAAACTTGAGTACTTTAAGGGTTTCACAAAAGTAGCTCTTTCTCTGGAAATCAAGTATGCAGTATACCACATGCAAATTTATAACCAGGGTAATAACTTCCTCATAAAAATGACATATCTACTAGCAAATATCTGAACCATAAATGTTATTTTTGAGTCTGTAAGAAAACAGTCACAGCATTTAAGATGCCTGTGAGGAAATATAAATGTAAATAAAAACAAAAGTCATTTATGTTCAGTTTTCAGTAAGAAATGTATTAAACTTTGGAATTAGATTTTAGTCACTATGATTTACTTAAGATACATTCAGTCAATTTATTTCAATGTTGAGTTTTCAATCTGTATAGACACAAGTTAAATAGTTGCATCTTACCTAATATATAATGTAGTAAAGTTTTTTTTATTTGGTTCTGACTGAATTTCCTAATCTCCAAATAGCATTGATATCATGGAAATTAATGTATGCTCTAAAATGTCACATTTTCTCATTGAAAATTATTGAATAACACATTGTTAGAAATAGATGCTATAGAAAACAACATTAACTTCTTGAAGATAAAGAAAATGGCATTTAAAAAGCAAACATTATTTACTCAGCAACTGCTGCATTTGTAAAATATCTGATATAGTTCAAGAGTTTTAAACTTGGAGCATATATTCTCCTGGTAGCCAGGTAACAAGTAAATTATTAAGACCATATAATCAAAGTTCAGATGGAGGAGAAGATATGTAATTGGATGCCTTTTGAAAATCAGATTGCCTTGTTATAAAAAATTATGTTGTTTTACTTAAATAATAGCTTGGTAAACTGCTCATTTTACTAATATATCTTCTTTTTCACTCTTGCAATTACATATTTATGAACTTTGCCTTAGTTAAAATTTTAATTGGATGACAGAATATTAAGTTGCAATATTTTGAAAAAATGCATAGTCCTATCTAATTTCTTAAACATCTATGCTAGGAATTCTAAATCCTAATCTCCTTTGTAGAGAATAATAATATAAGTACATGTCATTTGAAAATAAGAGTGTATAATGTAATGCATTATGCTGTGAGTAAAAAGCTATGAATGATAGGCTGACATAATTATGAAAACACCATCATCACCATCAATAGCCACTATTTATTTAATAGCAAACTATCCTCTAGTGCTATGCTTAGTGCTTCAAATTCCTTACCAAATTTATCTGCACAATAGTCTTAATAGGTAGGCTCTATTATTATTCTTAGTTTAAATGGTTATATATATTACTTGCCTGAAGTCATACTTCTTATATGCAGGAAAGCTGGCAAACCAACCCTGCTTTGTCAGGTGCCAAGCCCATACTATTTACAATACATTATACCACCATTTTCACTAACAGAACAACTAACTAGATCCAGCTCTCTTTTTATGTGTCCTAGAGCAATCACAGCCTTGTTTGGCCTTGGTTTCCTCTTTGTAAAATACAAATGTTGAATTAAATATTATTGTCACAATCTTTCAGAGCAATTTTATCATGATATTGTGTCACAGATCTGCTGCTTGATATTGGGTTCTGTCCAAAACATCCACTCAGATGTCTGGCCCATGCTAAACGGTCCTTAATATATGGTCATATTTGGTCCTATTCGAAATGTCTATGGAGACATTTGTTCATGATTAATTAGATAATACATTTAACTTGTTAAAATTTTGTTTACATTCTTTTTTATGATTCATGTTCTAAGAGTGGATATTTTCAACAGGACCAAATATCAAGAACCATTTGGCATGGACCAAATATGCTCAAGGACTGAATTCAAGGACTTTTGGCATGAACCAAAGGTCTCTGTGGATGTTTGCATAAGGCCAAATATCAACAATGTTTTGGTGTGAACCAAATGTCTCTGCAGATGTTTTGGGCAGGACCAATAAAGTCCATAACTGACAAGATAGATTACAAATAGTAATTTCAAAAAACATAATACAAATTTATTGGTAGAAATAGTACTGAGGTCTGAAAACGTGTTATATGTTGACCTACAATTAAATATAGGAAGAATCATATTTTCCATGTGGAAATAAAAGGAGCACTCAGGACCTGCTATAGCTCTTGGTCTTAATAGGAATAATTTCTGCCGTCTTATCATATTGGTGCTGGTCAGTCACAGATCTCTATCTTTATCTCATGATAAAGTCCAAAACCCTTGATTTTTATGACAAGGTTCTATGCAATGGCTATAGTATATACCTCCAGATTCGTCTCCTATCATTCTCTAACCATGCTGAATTTTTCCAGTTCTTTGAATGCCAAATTTGCTCTCATGCTGAATTCCTATTCAGTCCTCTTACTGAACATCACATCATTTGTGAAGCTTTTTTCCCAGTTGTTTGGTTTGGGTTAGGTCCTCAGCCATGTATTCCCACAGACCTCAGTACTATTTCTACCAATAAATTTGTATTATGTTTTTTGAAATTACTATTTGTAATCTATCTTGTCAGTTATGGACTTTATTCACTGCAGTATCTATAGCAAGTTGAATAATGGTATCCCCTCTTCTAGTGTAATTAAGTTAAGAGTATCAATCACCCTGGATTTATCAGGCAGGCCAAAATCCAATAAGTGTCCCACAAGGAACAGAAGAAGAGAAGATGAAGAGGAGAAGTTCACATGAAGACAGAGGCAGAGACTGCAGTTACGTAGCTACAAGCCACGCAATGCCTGGAGCCACCAGAAGCTGGAAGAGGCATGAAGGATTCTCTCCTAGGGTTTTAGGAGAAAGTGTGCTTCTGCCCTCCAGGACTGTAAGAATAAATTTTTGTCATTTTAAGCCATGAAGTGTGTGGTAATTTGTTATAGGAGCCCTAAGGAACTAATATAGTATGGTAGTAACTTAATATTTGTTTGAGTAAGTGAATTGAATAATTGTTTATATTGGATGATTGTGGTAAGAAGAGCTCAGATTAACCTATGGGTAATCTGTATCTTCACTTTCTACTTGACATCTACAGAAGATTTACCCTGAAGGTAACTGTGCTATGCATGTGAAGTAAGTCTACCCAACATAATTTTAATCAGAAGAATCCAATTATTCTATATGCTTAAAGTTCATGCTTCCCAGAAGACAGCAGCTACTAGAAAGTACAGACTTCTACATTTAATCAAATCAAGTACATTAAGTTTAGAATGTGAATCTAAGATTGAGAACTTTTTAGTTCATTTAACAAATGTTTATTGAGCACCCATTACATGGCAGGCACTGAGGCAGATGCTGGGGATACCATGAGGATCAAAAAGGATTTCTCCTGGATACTGCTCTCCTGGATTTACAATTCACTGTGGAAGACAGACAATGAACAAATAATCACAATTGTAAGAACTGTTACAAAGGGAAATTTTAGGGTGCCCTGGAAGGGAGAAGGCAGCCTTTGGCAGTGAGTCAGCAGGGCTGACTAATTCCAGGAATTTAGAAATACAATGTGTCAGAAGGATGAGGAGGAGGGGTACAGGGAGGAACAGTAGGAGGGGATAGTTGTTCCTTGCTTAGAGGCCTCAAAGACTTGATTAATTTAAACAGGCATATTTAGACAAATAAACCACAAAGTTATCTACCAAATGGATTCTATAAACATAAAGTATAGCTACAAATTCCTCTGTCATGAAAACTTGTTTGTTAGCACCATTTTTCATTTTTAAATCCTGAAAAGCTTATTTGTAATTTGTTCTGTAGGATAAAATGTATACTATAACTTATTCACATTAAGTTACACCATAGAGAGCAAACCTTATTTGTAAAAAGAAAGAAATGAAATCCATATTAAGAAAGGAACTGTATCTGTGACTAGTAGATTGAAAATGTCCCTTTGTTTAATGGAATGAGGTTGTAGTCTTAGAAAAATAAAAGTGTATTAAAATGATATATTTCATTGTATGGATTTGGAAAGAAGCACACTCCCGTAAGTGGAAACAATTTCCAAAAAGAGCTGCGGAACTGTTACTGAACACAGACTTAGCACCTAGCCAACGCTTTGCATAAGTCAGAGTGACATGAGGTTTACTTTGTCATTTCTATTTGAAGAGAAAAAAAGTGAAGTTCTTACTTGGACTCCAAATACTTTTTAAAAAGATAAAAATAGATTTAACATTTTCAGGAAAGTTTGAGAAAAAAGCATTTTGATTATTTTTAACCAAAGAAGTTTCTTATATGGAAGCATAAAATTTTGTCCCTATTTAATCAAAATTATTTTAGAATACACAAAGTTACATTTCAAAGTCAAATCTGTTATTTGTATCCTGTGTCATTTTCTGTGGACTAGCTTGTTAAAGTTAGGTCTTTTCTCTTGTGAACATCTTTTTAAAGTAATTGAAGATGGCAGTTACATGATTTTTGGGAGAGGGGGGCAGAATAAAGTGTTTCTCAAATTGCTGTCCAGTGAATAAATGGTGTACATTTGCTTCATATTCATATGTTATATTATGACTCCCAATTCTTGATGAAATATAAAAATTTCAAATGATATTATCTCATCGTTTCTCCAAAGTGATTTTTTAAATCACAGAAGAAATCTCAACAAAGTAATGGAATAACGATGCTCAGTAAATTAAATTAGTCTTAAGGTATATGATCACCAATACAGGAAATCGTTAGTATTTTTTTTTTCAAATAAAAAACTTCCCTCTCAGGTCATCTATTGTATTCAGGAATGGTGTAACTCTATGAAAGAAGCTCCTACAGAAAGATGTCATGATATATAATGGAGACTAGTCAATCTGTAATATCTCAGCATATAAATATGGTAATGTAGACATAAAAGTATAAGACATGAATGAAAGCTGAGAAAATGTTTGTCCCAGATGAACATAATTTTGTAGATAATGATATTTTCTTGGCTACCTGGGCTTGTAAAGTGAGATCTACATTGATTTTACCTTTCCCTACAACCCTACTTTCAGAGTCAAATCTTTATCATGTCTTGTATTATCTTGTGATTACCATGGACAGAGCCTCATTTCAGGTATTGGCCTCATATGAATAGGTTAGTTTTATAATTTTCTACTAGACTACCTTTTTACAATATCTCTTCCAGATCCATCCCGCATCATATGGCCAGAGTAATATCCTTTAGAATAATAAACAAGAATGTTCAGAGCCTTCCCCATTGCCTAGAGGGTAAAGGCATCCCATTGCAGAGGGCACACCATTCTCACAGATGTCCAAGCCTGAAGCCTTAGACTCAGCCCTCATACAATTCTTTCCTTTGCCTTCAGGCTATGAATCCTGGCATTCTTACATTTTAAATATTTCTTAGATTCAACCCCATTTTATCCTATCCCCACAGCTTCTTAGCTATTTTCTTAGTTCCAATGCTCACCTTATTACATGCATTTCAATTCAGTTATGTGGAATGCAATGGAGAAATGATATATTCAGTAATATTAATGCTTAAAATTGCTCTAGTTACACAAATGATCCTTATACATTTATATATTGGCATTTAATTTATTCAGAGATAAATTAAGAAAAATAGAGTGAGCAAAATTTTTATTCATATATCTCTGCCTAGGCTTTGAATGAAGTAGGTATTTAAGGGAAGGAATATTATCATGGTATAGTATTAACATTATTCTTTTACTTTCCTTCAATATTTGATGCCATCTATGAACAGGGAAAATACCTCTAAGATTGGTGCAGGTTGTGTGGGGGAGAATGGCAAGAGATTCACTGTTCTACTCAAGTAAGCCAGTCCCTGAAATCTCGGATGGATGGAACAAACCTTCCTGGATCATCTCTGTTGAAGCACAGACCCTAAGATGGGGCTATATTTTTTCAGGAAGTGATTTCACAGCTGTGCTTTCCAACACTGCCCTGCCACTGCTCCAGAAACAACGCAGTACAGTGCATCAAATTGTGACTACCTTGGGACAGAGAAGACTTCAAGATTCATTCTTCTGGATGGCTTTAATTTACTTGTCAGATAAAAATGCCGAACGACACGGAGATAATTGGAAAATGTAAGTCTCATACAACCTGATGGAGAGGCAGAAGCACAGGCAAGTAATGTACATGATGAAACACTTCCTGTCTCTCTCTCTTTTTAAAAGAGATTCTTGTGTGCCTTAAGAAACAGTCAAGATGCCTTCCTACACATAGGCTTCATGAGACAAAAATCAAAGAACAAGGAAAAATGACTGAGGCATTTAAACACTTGGAACTATTGTTAACATGCTAAATGTCAAGTATTTAATTTCTACTTCTCTATATTTCATATCATTACAGGCAATTGAGATAGGTCTCTGATAACATTTTTTGCAACTGAACAACTATGTCTTTATACATACATACTTCATCCTCTTTTTTTTTAAAGATCCAGTATAGAATAGAATTTTCTTACAAATTTCACAAATCCCCTGGATCATTGACCTGGAAGCAATGATGTTAAAATTCAAATACTATTCAACACGTTCCATATTAATAATGGGTATTTGCATATTGGTAGGCATATATATAACTGAAGTTATAGCTTCTTAATATAACCATTAGAATGATGGTTATTATTAGAATGATAGTTATATTAAGACTGTATCGGCATTAGAAATTACAAGTTTCGTAAGGCATATAAACTCAAAGATTTATTTAGAATCTTTTTTAATAAAAAATCATTTAAAGAAAATAATCCTGATAGAAAACACGCATTGATGATTTAGAAGTTCTAGAAAATTTCTTGAGGAAATTCTCATTCATCAATTCATTATTCATTCAAAAACAACAAAAGTTTCAGTCGTTTAGAATGTACTAAACACTGTGATATTGGGGTTGGGGAGAAAAAGAAAACTAAAGCATGGTTTCCTGTCCTGAGCATAGTTTCTCTTTAATGAAGTAAATAGGTAAGTAGCTTTAATTATAATACAGTAAAATTGTTTCTAAAAATGAAGGCATATGTGAAGGTGATGTGGGATAACATCCATAGAAAGATAGGAAGGCGGGGTTATAAAAGGTGGTTATTAAGCTAAATCTGGAATGATTAAAATTAATTTGCAAGTCACTAAGGTGATAAGTATGTACAGGGACTTTCCAGTTGTAAGAAATATCACAAATATGGGAACATAAAACAGCACATCCTTTTTAGCAGCTGTTTTTGCGCACTTTGAGATATCTGAGACATAGACCAATGAGCAGAATAGGAAGTTGGACTGAGAGGCAAGGGAGCAATCGTGAAACTTGAAAGTGACATGAGTCAGCATGCTGTTGTTTTTCTCGAGTTACTGTTTACGTTCAGGTTCAAGAGGAGAGTAGATGGAGATGGGAGGTTACTCAGCATTTTCATTTTCACTGGAGATATAAACTCTTGTAAACATGTGGGAAGAACCTGTCTGAAGGTCCACCCAACAGAGAAGAAAGCAGGATGGCTGACATAGAAATTACTGAGGACACGGTTGGAGAGCCTGGATTTGTCCTGAATCTCACACCACTCTCAACTTTGAAGTTCACACACAGCAATAAAGTCCATTTTTTTCATTAAACTAGTTGGGTCTCTGTCACTTGAAATTGAGAGTATTATTTAGTGTAATGAACCAGGGAGGAAAGAATTTGACTATATTTATCCATATTCATATCCTAATATAAGGGGAAGGGAGAATCTTAATATTTACAAACTAGGTACCAATAACTTGTCATTGCTTATTATGTTGCTTAAGCTGTCTGTTTCTATCTCAATTTACTATTAATTTTTTTTTATGTTAAACACGGCCTCCCGAATCTACTTTCCCCTATGACTGAATGGATGGGATTGGAAGGAAAAGGTGAGACAAGGTGGAGAGAGGTTACCTTTATAAAACCTTTTGTTAAAACTATCAAATGCTCTGCTTTGAGAAATTCCTTTCTTTTTTTTTCTTTAATAGAATAATAAGTTCTAGGGAAAATCAGATCTGTCTCATATTTAATGTTAATGTATCTCATATGCTGATTTAGTTAAAATTGCGTGCATGTAAAAAAAACAAACTAAAAATAAAAACAAATGTACAGACATTTCTGGAAAATTTTGCAGGACAGCAAAAAAATCAGGTTGTGAAAGAATGTGCCTAATTTAAACCTATCTAATTATAAACTTATTACCACCAGATCTGGAGTTACATAAATTCCTGTGGAAGACCTTTACTTAATTTCCATAGTTAATGATGAAGCAGGTTTGAGGCCCCTTATATGCCTTCAGTGAAAGTACTGATGGAAGTGCAGATACCCTACAATGGTGGGAATGAGTGGGGGCAATTTTTCTGACCTCTGTGGACCCAAGCACAGAGCCCAGGTAATTTAGATCCCAGACATCTAACAGAGACTGCTACTCCTTAGGCCAAAACTCATTCAATCATCCCCTAAAAGTAAGTTGTAAGAGAAGTTTTTGTATTACTGTTTAATACTGCTCGAAGTGTGTTCTGAACAACACCAAACTACAGGGGTAAATGAAATTAGGTACAGTTGTGAGTAGCACTGTGCCATTCTTCAGAGTTAATAAAGCTACTATAATAATCATAACCTGCATGTCTTTTTCCATACAAACAACTATAAACTTACTTTTGCTCTGGAAAGGTTCAAAGAGAGCCTGCTCTATTTTTAAAAGGAGTCAAAACTATAGTCCCACAAAATTATGGCTATATCAATTTTCTTAGCACCCCCTCAATTATTTGTTAGCTTTCCTTTAAATCACGGGTGAGGTCTCCAAGTTAAATATTTTCTATGAGAAGTAAGAGGGTCTTAGGAACAGGATTATGCTACTACTTACCACTATTTGTGTTTTTCAAGAAAATAAGATTGTTTTGCATGTTGATCTCTCATTAATTTTTGACTCAAAAGTGAGGCTTAGTACTATGACCCTAAAAAACTGGGGGTGAATACCCCTTTAAATATAAGCTAAATAAAGGAAAAAAACTTCCTGATATACCCATTCCCAATTTCATGTAATGTAAAGCAGTGGTGTTTTATTTATTCATCTTTTAAATTAATCTCCATCACAATATGATACTGATTATAGACAAACTAGGTATGTGCCATCTTGACAGATAGAAAGATAAGCCTTTTCCTATATGCTGATGACTGGGTTTAATTTTCAACAGCTAAAATTGATTTCTGCATACAAATAATTTTGCCATCCTACTGCAGCCAGAAAGAACTATGCATTATCAGCTTTATCAAAACTGAAATCATTTTCTCGGAGACAAAAGGCAATTGATCAGCACTCTACAACACAACCTATTCTATTTTGTGCAAGTATAATACTTTTTCCCATAGCTTATCCTGGAAAGCATGTTGCAGAACTCTGCAGCTCAATACAGCTTTTGTCCATGGGCGAAATACTCCTCAGGTGTCTTTTTGATGATTTGGAACACCTGCTCGGAAAATTGTCTGGGCTACAACTATCTTTTTCACACTGAATCCTGTGGTGTGGATCTTTGCACTTGCAGTCTAGAGTATGCCTAATTGTGAGAGCAGATACAAATCTGCTGCCTAAGGACAATCTTTTCTTTGCCTGCAGCCTGTTACAGTGCAAATATGGGGAGGTTTTATTTTTGCATCAGCAAAAATATTGGTTGGGCATCTTGCCTTCAATAGCAAAAAGATTTGTGACTCTTCATCTTATTTTTAAAGTATTTGCATCACCTGCCAATATGAAAATAGAGAATTCACATTCTAAGCCTTAAGACTAACCTCAAAATTCTTAGTAAGCATCTAGGAAATCTGATTAGTCCTGTGTTTGAAACTGTCTCTGCCCTCAGGTTAGGGCTTTGGAAGACAATGCTCTCTCTTCTCTGGCTCCCAGTCATATTAATTGGGTTAGGGATGGAGACCTGACTCAAGCTGGTCTAACCACATTCACTTTTTCAGGAGTTTGGAATAAGGATTCACAGTCAGTTTGAAGGTTTTGGTGCATGAGTGAAATGAAGGGGAAATGTGAAGTTGCAAGCTATGGGGCAGACAGATATCTTTTCCTAAATGAACACAGATGCAGGTAAAACTAGTCTTTATAGAGACAAACAGGAATGAGTGGCTGTGTTGACCAAGAAAAGGATTGACTGCCTTTCATTTCGAGAGCCTTCCAGTCTCTCATTTTAGTCCTTTTTTGGACGCCTGTGTTGATCACACATGTTTCTGCTGCAGTCTTGTCTGGGAAATTCTTGTATCTCTTTTTGTTTAATCTAGCCTATGAAATATTTATACCTGCAAGTAAAGGGACTCAGGGTATTCTAATTTTCAGTTCCTGACCAAAGGACAAAATATTTAGAAAAGAAATTTGAAGGGTGATTCTTTTCATTCACTTCCTAGTTATATTTTCTTTCGAAGTCTTTATGCATGTGATGTACTAAGTAGCCTTCTTTCCTCCCTCCTCTCGCTCCCACCGTGGAAAAATCATCTTTAATCAGTGACGCTTTATTTTGTGTCTCCTTTTATCAAAAGCTGTGATCAGGAAACACCTATGGAACAAAGGAACAAATGTAAGCATTTGTTGAAAAACTCTGCATGAGGCCGTTACCCTCAGTGCTCTCTGTCTCTCCTGCAGCATCTGTGCCTCATATCATGGCGGCCCGATCACCTCTCCATCCTCCGGCTGCTGCCAGAGGTCTCAGAGGCAGCATGGTGCTCATGTGGTGTGTCTCTGGTAATAATTGTCAAACAAGATTCTGTTTAGTGCTCTGTTTATGGATCAATTTTCTACGTCTAGTTCTAATTTATTAAACATTTTATATATGTGTTTTAGATGCCCTCAAATATTTTTAGGAAAAAGAGAAATGAAAGTAAAAAATCAATATCCCTCTAGTTACTCAAGCTTTCTGTGAAAGTGTCCCAATACAAATTTAAATATGTTAATATAAATATGGGAAAAGTCATGCCACTTACTGCTTAAAACATTCTGCTTTCTTCCTAGACCATGAAATGTGACTAGACTTGTAATTCTCTATTTCTAGCGTGTGAGATTAGTGATTTTGATTAGTTATATATATATGTTTGGGTGTGTTCTATTAAACAAAATTCTTGATTAAAGAATTTTGTATGATTAATAATACATGTAATAGATGTCACTTATATCTCTTTTAAAAACAAAAATTCTAAATTCCATATGTTTACTAGATTAGCTAATTCATGTGTTAAGTTCTTTTTTTTCTGACAATGGATGTGCTGGATGTGCATGTATCTAGCTTCAAGTACCATATTTTTCTGACTATAAGACACACCCCCCAAATTTGGGAGGAAAATGGGGTTGCATCTTATAGTCCAAATGCAGCTTACCTGGCTCTCTGTGTGGGGGGAGGGCAGTGGAGTGGGTTTACAGGTTATTAAATATTTCACCACACTTTTTGCTTCAAAATTTCTTTTCCTATTTTCCTCCTCTAAAACCAAGATGCATCTTAGGCCAGGTGCGTCTTATAGTCCTAAAAATATGGTAAGTTTTTCTATATAGCTTTGTTCTGCAGATTGACAAAAAGTATTTTTCTAATTGTTATTTTCCAAAGTGAGCTTTGCTATTCTTCTCCTGTTCTGATCTCCCAATTTCTACAGTATAAGCTATTGGAAGTCTTAAGCTAAGGGTGCTTATGAGACTTCCTTAACTATCTCCCCAGTCATGGACCAAGTGGGATGCTCCATCTCTCCTTACTTATGCAAGTCCCTGGGACTTGGAGGTCTCCGGAGGTCAGTGATCAATGCAAAAGAAACTCAGCCCATCAGTTTCTTGTTTACTCACTCTTTACTTTTCTTTCCAGTAAAGTATTTCTCCCTCTATCCTAAGCTGTAAAAGCATTGGGGAAAATGGTGACATGGACACAGCTTCATGTACAAACGTTTTTTTTTTTAAATAAAAACATTACATTTATCTTACCTTTCTATTAGTAATAATCTCAAAGGGTAGTCTAGTGTCTGATCATGAATGCTATGCTTTTACAACCCTTAAAAATATTGCTGAATTCATCCAAGAAACAATTGTTAAGGCATGTAATTTAAAAAATTTGTTAACTGGGTATCTTAACTGCATGGTTTTGTTTAATGCAATTTTAAATCTATCATCCCAGAGGACATTTAAACAGAAAGAGAAAGAAAAAGTGATAGAAAGGCAGCTATCTAGTTATAAAATGGTTCATGAAGCTCCTAAGATGGATAAATACAGAGAGAAATGAGTCTCTACTGGACAAGAATTAACTGTCAGCGATTTGGAATGATTCAGAAGGAATTTTGAGCTCCAGTACCGAGCATGAAAACAAAAAGGAGAATGACTAAAGGCAATCAGAAACCCAAAGGCTTTTTGGTGCGATCCCACTTGATGTTCTTTTCATCTGCTGAGCAACTTGGATTAATTTGTAAAAGAACAGAGTAGCCCTTTGCTGGTCATTATGTGAGATAAAAATGTGATTTTGTAGAGGTTCAAAAATTCTCTGTATCTGTCCTATAATTTGAAAAAGTAAAATACTTTCTCAAACAAGATAGTCTGTGCTTATTATTTGTAGAAGAACATAACTATTACCTATTCTGAGCCAAAATACAATTTTCAATATACAGCTAAGTCTAATTTTCTTTGGATGGCTTATTCCTTTGCAAATCAATGAAATAGTTATTTAATTTTTTTAAAAATTATGGTGGAATGGGTAGACATACATCTTGTCATTTTTACTTAAGCACTGAAGAGGATGCCACAGAGGGTACCATAAGGGAGGTTTCTAGAAAGAATTATATACTTTTTTCATCTTCTTAATTTTTTTCTTCCTTCTTTATGGAGATGAGTGGCAGCTGATTCACAGAATGTTGGACTAAATAAAGGAGTCCCTCTCAGAAGAAGGGGGGACTCCACAAGAACAAGTACTTTTAGGATGTTTACCATACCATCTGTAGTTCTTGATACTTCACATGTTTTAACCTTTTTAATCTTCACAACGATCATATGAGATAGTAATATTATTACCTCTACTTTGTAGATGGCAAAACTGAGGCTCAGAGAGGTTAGTTAACTTGCCATGGTTATGCAGACAGAAGTGACAGAACCAGAATTTCAGTATAGAGAGTCTAGTGCCAGCGTTTGAGTTTGTAACCACTCTGCTATATTGTCTGTGGGCACTGAAACCTCTAATGACTCAAGTATTTAAAAGAAAAGTGGCCAAACCCATAATAACTTGATTAGCACAGAAACAGGAGGGACAGTGGTTCTGGGTCCACAGGATGATGTTGCTGTGATGGGACTGATGGAGGTTGCCTTGCCTATTGTGCTGGTCTCAGAAGGTCAAGAGTGGAGCTTCCTGGGCTGAATCTAGTTCCTCAGTGCTTGAACCTTGGGAGGCCAACTCATTTTGGGGAGTCCTACTCATCCTTATATATCACCTATAAAAATTAAACAAAAACTGACACCAACACTAGCCAACTAGACTCAAAGGTAAGCTTATGCGCATGAAGAATAAAAGTCAAAGTAAAGAATCAGGGAATGACTTAATTGTCACAGTAGGGTCTCTACATACAGGAAAATAATAAAGAATATTGTTTTGTTTTTTTAAAACAATTTTGAAGTTGTAATATGGAGTTTTAGGGTTGAAAATAAATACCAATATCAGTATTAACAACCAACATTTTTAAGTTCTAACCACATGAGTACTGGATACTCTGCTAAGTACTTTATATGCACTGAGTCATTATGTATGTATAAAAACACTAGAAAGTGGGTGGTGTTTATGTCCTCATTTTTCCAGATGTGGAGACTGAGGCACAGAGTTCTTAAATGATTTGTCCAAAGTCTGATACCTAGGGAGTGATACAGTCAAGATTTAAATCCAGGGTTAAGTCCAAAGCTTCAGTTTTTAACCAAAATTCTTCTTCACTAGTTCCTAGCAATCTATTTAACTATGGAGCAACTGCCAAATTGAACTACATAAATCAGTTGCTATCATGAAAAATTTCCTTGTTCTTTTGCTTATTTATATTCTTCCTTTACTTCAAGGCCAAGTTCAAGGCCCTCCTCCATTAAGGTTTTGCCCGCTGTCTAGATCGCAGTAATAATTAGGATTTTAGTGATAGTTAACATATAATGATCACATTAGGAGGCAGGCATTCCCTCTCCTTCTCCTCAGCTCTACACTTGTCCAAAGCACCCCTTGTCATCTATCTTAGGTGGGGTTTTGTGGCACACACATTCCACAATGGAGCTTTGCTTGAAGCAGGTTTATTGATGAGTGATCTTAGTGTGGACATGAGGGGGAGTGAGAGAAGCAGATATGAGAAAATGGAGCAATTCAACTGTGATACTGTAGCTACAAAACCTCAGCAGACACTGGGGAATTGTGACCTGAGACGGCCTTTTTGAACTGTCCTGAATTGAAAAAGGGGACTAACCTTTGTACCTCACCTTGACCAGTGTTGGGTTCTGTCTGCCCCTAGGGAGTGGGGATGGCTCTGAGGTATGCAGCTTCTTTTTGACCAAGAAATGTCTGAAAGGGAATTTAGCTATGAGCGTTACCTGGGTCCTGAACAGGAGATTTAGATATCATACCATAGCCCTGTATTACCTGAGATTCTAAATGTTGGCAATATTGTCTTTTTCCTCTCTAGAATGTATGATCTCTAGAATATGAAGAAACTTTGTCTGTTTCTGCCATATCCATAGCATGTAGAATAGCACTTGATACAGAGCACAGAGTTGGTTCTCAAAAATATTTGTTAAATGAATCAGCATACAAACAAATGAATAAATACCTAATTTTCTGATGAGGACACCAAAGTCTAAACAGACTAAATGACATTCTATAGGTCTTAGTAAGGAGAGAATGGCAGAGACAGTCTGGTCCAAGTCCTTAATCACTTCACTAGGAAATTTCCTGTTTTTAGAGCAATGGAAGGTAATTTAGTACATTTTCTTTATTTTGTTGATGGCAAATTAACGTCTAGAGTGAAGAATCCTCATAAAGCAAAATATCAATTGAATTGCCTAATTGAATGTATCATTTTGCCTTTGCCAGTCAGAAGATACAACCGAGTAGTGCAGCTTGAGGCAGGTCTGTGACACCTTTGTGTGGCATAGTAGTCCTGCTGTCTAACTTCGCTTGGTTAACATATCACCTTTACTTCTATGATACGTAGACTCATGAAGTTTCCCAGATAACTTAATTTTGAGGACTTCTAAAGCTGGCCAATTTTTGTTGAAGATTTGACATGGGATGGCTTAGCTCTGAATTTCTCAGGAGGCTCTGTGAGCAGGTTATTTTCACTGTGTTGAAAGTCCAGAGAACAAATATGAACTGTCAAAGAAAAATATGCAGGCTTACATTCTGGCAGAGAGCAAGCATGTGTTAGAATTTAATTCCCAAGGTTCCAGCACCTTTGGTAGGTGAATTCTTAAGGTTAAAATTATCTCCAGGGAATTTGAAAATTATGACAGCAATAGGTGCGACAATGAAAAAGATATTTGCAAGGTTTTATTTTCAGTGTGAATAAAACAAAGGTGAGGAAATAATTAGATGTGTTAGCAATGGTTCCAGCATAGTCAGTTACAAGAAACTCACTCCGACTGCTTGCCTATCTCCAAAACTACAGGTAACTGGAAGAAGGAAAAAAAAAAAAGAAGAGAGAGAGAAGGTTTTAGTCTCCATAACAAGACAAGGAATGGATGGCATTGCATGGCTCCTGCCTGTGACTCAGCTCCTTGTCTTGTATTTGATGAACCCAGATCATCACCCCCATTACTCCTTGTTGACCTTTGTCGTCTCTGATGAAGCTGTTGGTTCTCTAACTATAGTGTGTATAAGATCACCTGGAGGGCTTGTGAAAACAGAATGCTGGGTCCCCCTCAATTTAGTAGGTCTAGAGTGGGGTCTACTAAAATTTTGCATTTCTAATATGTTGCTGGTGGTTCTGGTTTGGGGCTCACATTTAGAGAACCAAGAATCTAGCCATATTGAAATTCCTTCAGTTACTAGAAAGTTCCATATGCTCTTCCATCTCTGCACCTGCACATATGCACACATGAGAGAACAGAAGCTCTCCAATACTCTTACCCCACCCTTACCTCATCCTGCATCTCCCTCATTTTCATGGCCAGCTTTTATTTAACTTTAAAGTCTCTTTTAACATATTACTCCTTCTTTTTGGAAGTTTTCCTCAATGCTAGTTTGTTTGGCTTTTTCTCCTTGTGTTCCCTGAAACATTGCACATAACCTCTTATTGTAATCTTGTTTAATTTTCTGAACCTCTCACTAGCTTTTGTGAAAGTAGGGAATAACTTTATCCTTTCCATCTTTGAATCTGCAGTGCCTACCTCTATATCTGACCCATCCATTAATATTTTTGGATTGAGTTAAGGATTAAATAAACCCTTGAACATTTTTCTGCTTGCTTTCACTTTTGCTGCTTCCTTTCAAGTGTCCTTCACTTTCTCATTATGTCAAATTTCATAAGAAACTTTATATTAAATTTGGAAATAAACTCTGTTCATATCCAAGGATAACAACTTATGCAACAACATTGAAAACATTGCCATGAAACATTGAAAACATTCATTTCTTCATCTCAGAATGAGAATAGGAAGTGTGTATATATCCAGAATACATGTATTATGTATATGTATGTATATATATACATATATATGTATGTTAAATTCAGTAAGTAATATTTCATGTTTACTGTTTATAGAAATGCTAAAATTATGTTGAAAAAAAAAACATTTAGCCTGCTCTGGTTTTGTATCCAGCAAATATAACTTTAATTTAAAAATAACTGTAGTACAAGAGCAGTTTTTGAAGGATGGTCAGTTTTTCAAAAGCATAAGGAAATATAACATTGAGTCTGTTGTGAATCAGCTATTATATCTGGTGGTAAGGTTGCCATGCCTGCCTTTACCTGTCTTTACAGCACAGTAATGGACCCACACATGTCAGGCTCTGGTTTGTGCACAAACAGCTAAATCTTTGAAAGGGCTCCTGCTATATTTGCCAAGAATCCTTGTTATTCAATTTAAATTCACTGAACTACTATTCCCTTGAAAAAGAAAAGTGTAACACAACTTAATGCTTCTGCTTCTTAAGTCATCACACAGGTCTTGGTAGAATTGGCTGGATTTATCTTATAAAGATCTGTCCATTCAGCATTGTGACTTCACAGTGAGATACAGTAAAGACAGATGTTGCATTGGGTTAATACAAACTTTAAACATGGTATATTAGATAATATAAACTTATTTTATCTCATGCTGGTGTGGTGCAAATAAAAAATTCAAACTATGTCCATGGCTTTTATATAGGCAGATAGTATTTAAATTTACATGTATTATATAAAATACTTTTGACCTGGCTTGGGCATTTTGACAACACTTTCATTGAATTCTCAAATTTTTAAGCTTTGAAAAATGATGGATTCTCATGTGGATAGAATTCAATTGGGAAATGATATAAAGCTATAAAAGGAACCAGGGCTCTGTGCTCTGTCATCCTGGCAGTCTGTAACTTTACAAAGGACAATTTTGTCAGGCATCATTGTTTCTAACCTTTTTCTCAAGAATCTATGTATCTCCAATAACTAGTATTCTATGCCTAGCTGGAATTCCCCTTGTACTTAAGACATTCTTTCAGAAGTAACTACTGACCAACACAATACTCCTAATCCTGTCTTGAGTTTAGTACATGATCATGCAACAGATGAAAGTGAGATGCTAACCGCAATTAAGAGTCATACCAGCAGTTACAGAGAGGCTCCATATGATTATACATATATAATCTTAATATATGTGATTATATATTAGATTAGGTTTTCTTCACTTTGGCCTTGATGTTTCTCTAATAACTAAATATGGTATTAAAAAAGCCACTTTAGGGATCCAAAATTGTGGAGGAGTGAGTGGAAGTTACACTAATCTCCTCCCAGGACCAATCTGGAATTGCAACCAAGTTGTGGAGAAATCATCTGGAACAAACAACTATACGATAGTGGGAGAGAAGCCTTATAACCATGGACAGACAGAAGAAACAGAATCAGCACAACATGACTGATAGGGAGTTGGAAGAGATGCAAGAAGGCTGGCTGGATACCCACGGGCGACAGCACTGGATGGATATTTAAGCAGCTGGTAGGACCTCCCTGAGAAGTGTGGGGTCTAAACCTCAAGCTGGGCTCCCCAGCCTACAGCACCAGAGCTCAAAAAGTACACAGATACCATCCAGCTGTGAAAAGTGGCAGGGTCTCTCTCTGCCAGAGACAGACAGCTGGAGATGCAAAGAGCCATTTAAAAGACCAACACATAAATTTTCATATGCAGCCACTTATCCTGGACTCTGGCTAAGGTGGGGAGGGCAGGGTGGACTAGAGACACCTGAGGAGAGACTGGGCGCAGTGGCTTTGGGGAGAAAACTGAGAAAGCAGCTGCCAGGATCCCTGTCCTGAGTCATCCCCCACTGCAGGAAACATCTTGCTCATGCAGACCACTGCTCCTCTATGCATCAGCCTGAGAGGAAGCAATAGCCCCATCCCTAGAAGGGACTCTGCCTTGCCCTGTGGTGATTAAGCCTGACTGCTGAGTGCAGAGTGACAAGATTGACAATGAAAGGAGTCAGCCCCAGGTGGTAGATCTCTGGAAGTCTCCAACAGGCTGCCTAAGGCCAGATGAGAACACCATCTGACATCACCAGAGGCAGATCCAGAAAGAAAAAACAGTGGTAAATACTAGATGTGAATGAGAAGAAATCCATCATGGTCTTCTCCTTGATTTGCAATATTTTCTTTCCTGGATAGCTTGCTTTTTATGTATGTATACATGTATGTATGTATGTATGCATGTATTTATTTCTATTGTTGTTCAAGTACAGTTGCCTCCAATTTTACCCCATCATGCCCCTCCACCCCACCATCCCTGCCTCCCACCTTTGAACCTACTCCCTTTGGCTTTGTGCATATGTCCTTTATGCACGTTCCTTGGTGGCCCTTTCCTTATTATCCCCTATTATTCCTCTCCCCACTTCTTTCTGGTTACTGTCAGATTGTTCTTAATTTCAATGTCTCTGGTTATATTTTGCTCACTTAGTTGTTTTGTTGATTAGGTTCCACTTACAGATGAGATCATACAGTATCTGTCCCTCACAGCCTGGTTTATTTCACTTAGCATAATGCTCTCCAGTTCCATTCAAGCTGTTGCAAAAGAGAGGAGCTCTATCCTTCTTTCTGTTGCATAGTAGTCATTGTGTAAATGTACCACAGTTGTTTGATCCATTCATTTACTGATGAGCACTTAGGTTGCTTCCAGCACTTGGCTATTGTAAATTGTGCTGCTGTGAACATTGGGGTGCATAGGTTCTTTTGAATTGGTGTTTCAGGATTCTTAGGATATAATTGCGCAGTGTAATTGCCAGGTCAAAGGCAGTTCCAGTTTTAGTTTTCTGAGGAAATTCCATACTGTTTTCCACAGTGGCTGCACCAGTCTACAATCCCACCTACAATGCACTAGGGTTCCCTTTTCTCCACAACCTCTCCAACACTTGTTGTTTGTTGATTTGTTTATGATGATCATTCTTACCAGTGTGAAGTGGTATTTCACTGTGGTTTTAATTTGCATCTCTCTGATGGCTAGTGCTGCTGAACATCTTTTCCTATGTCTCTGGGCCCTCTGCATGTCCTCCTTGGGGAAGTGTTTGTTCAGGTCCTTTGCTCATTTTTTAAATTGGGTTGTTAATCTTCCTGGAGTGAAGTCATATGAATTCTTTATATACTTTGGAGACCAAATCCTTGTCCAAGTTATCATTGGCAAGTATGTTTTTGCATGTGGTTGGTTCTCTTTTCGTTTTAATGCTGTTTTCTTTACTTAGGCAGAAACTTTTTATTTTGATGAGGTACCATTTATCTATTCTTTCCATTATGTCCTTTGCTCTAGGGGACATATGGGTGGAAATACTGCTGCATGGAATATCTGAGGTATTTCTACCGATGTTCTCCTCTAGGACTTTTATGCTGTCATGAATTATTTAAATCTGGAAAAAATAGCTGGGGTAGTAATACTTATATCAGACAAAATAGACTTCAGAACAAAAGCGTTATACCTCCATAGCTTTATAACATTCATTTCTTGTCCTTCAAATTTGTGCACCTTTCGTCACTAGATTTTATATTATAGTTTATTTCAACTCTCATATTCTGATCTTTCCTTCTTTTACCCCATTTTACCTTATTTCCTTTTATTACTTCTATTTTAAATTTTATATTCTCTCTTGCTACAACTTGTTTCCATTCTGCCTTCTTCCTATTTCTGCCCTGTCCAGCCTCTCAAAACCAATTTTCCTGTCAATAGTCACCTCACATTCTTTTTCCTGCTCTTAAAATACCTGCTTTCTCTCTCCACCTTTAGCGATCTTTGCTTGTTGCCTGTGGATAGGGTACCTGTTGTTGCATTTTTCAACTTTATCTCTATATTTTCTCCATTCTTGTATTTCAAATCTGAAATTTTAACATTCCCCACTCCTACTCTATTCTACCTTCATCCTGCCCATGCTTTTTTCATTTTAAATTTTAACTTTCCCTGTCTTAGCCTGTTTTTTTTTTTTTGCTATTTTTCCTCTCATCCTGACCTTTCTGTTTTTAATCTCAAATTTTAATTTTCCCTGTCTTAGCCTAGTTTTCATTCATTTTAGTATTTCCTCTTCCTCTATAATCTCAAAATAACTTCCCTTTTTTTCTAGACATCTCTTAAGCTTTTCTTTCTTTCTTTCTTTCTTTCTTTCTTTCTTTCTTTCTTTCTTTCTTTCTTTCTTTCTTTCTTTCATCTCATTCTCATCCCACCTATATTAATCTTAGCTGATTTGTTGTTGAGAGTGCTGTGGTGGATCTTTTTCTCCAATATGTTCCTTATTTTAAAAAATTGTTTATTTCTTTTTTCTTTTTCTCTCTCTCTCACACATTATTTTTTTATTTTCTATTTAAACTTAATACTATAGGCTTCCATTTTCTTATCCCAATCTGTCTTCTTTATTCCCTTTTTTAATTTATGATGTAAATTTTACTTTTTTTCTTTGCATTACTCCAATTCCCTACTCTTATTAGTGCTCCCCCATCTACCCTCTCAAAATCATTTTTATTTCAGTTAATCATCTCATATTCACTTCTCCTTCCTTATAATATTCTTAATCTCTTTACACCCTTATTAATACTAGTCAAGTGGCTATTGATAGTGGGATTGTGCATGGGAAATATTTTTGCAGCCATGGGTTTGTTTCCTGGGCTGTGTTGTTTTTAGGGCAGCACATGCACAACAACATACAAAACATGGTGTGTAGAGAGACCCTGAAGTGACCAGTTGGAGGAAAGGACCCACTAAGGAATGAACCAACAACAATCAAAATGAATTACATCTAGAAAGCCAACATAAAGAGCTTAAAGGGAATCCCAAGAGCATGAAGTTCAGGAGATCAAGGAGACTGCACCACTGAATCCCACAGTTCTCCTTCCATAGAAGTTCAAACCACAAAGACAGGGAGACAACTTGAGAAGCAGAAAGAAACAAGAAAGATCTCCCCTTAAATGGGGAGACAAAGAAACAACCCCTAAATGAAAAGAAAGGAGGATACCTAGGGGTGCTAAATTAAGTAGAGGCAAGTAAGCAATCAGGCATGAGTATAAAACAATGATTATAAGGAAGCTCAATGAACACAGTGAGGATTGCAAAGAACTACAGGGGAACTATAAGGAACTTACAGTGAACTATATCAGCATGTGAACTATGTGAGCATGGAAAAGGACAAAGAAATTTTCAATAAAAGCCAGGAAGAAATGAAGAAGACAATTTCTGAATTGAAGAACACAGTAGAAGGAATTAAAATCAGACTAGGTGAAGCACAGGATTAAATCAGTGAGCTGGAGAACAAGGTAGAGAAAAACTCCCAGGAAGAACAAGAAAAGGAAGAAAGACAAAAAGAATGAAGAGGGGTTAAGGGAACTGCAGGACAACATGAAACATAATAATATCCATATAATGATACCAGAAGGAGAACAAGAGGAGAAAGGGATAGAAAACCTGTTTGAAAAAGGAATGATGGAAGACTACCTTAATTTGATGAGAGAAAAAGTCACTCAAATTCAGGCAGCACAGAGGGTTCCAAACAAGAGGGACCCAAGAAGGCCTACTCCAAGACACATCATGAAAAAATGGCGAACTTCAAAGACAGAGAATCTTAAGGGCAGCAAGAGAAAAACAAATAATGACATGCAATGCAGCTCCAATAAGGTTGGCAGCTCATTTCTCAACAGAAACACTACAAGCCAGAAGGGAATGGCAAGAAATATTCCAAATAATGAAAAGGAAAGGTCTGCAACCAAGACTACTCTACCCAGCAAGGCTCTCATTTAAAATGGAAGGAGTTTCCCCAATAAAGGAAGGCTAAAATAATACACCTCCCCCAAACCAGTATTGTAACATGCTAAAGGGAATGCTTTAATAACAGGAAGAAAAAAGAGTGAGAAAAAGAGTAACACAGGTACAAAGTGAAAAAATGGCAATGAATAATTACTTGTAAATAATAAACAAATATAAATGGATTAAATGCTGCAATCAAAGGCATGGAGTAGCTAAGAGGATAAGAAAATATAACCTGCACATATCCTGCCTACAAGAGACCCACCTGAGAACAAAAGGCCTACGCCGACTGAAAGTGAAGGTTTGGAACATAGAACCTATGTTACCAGAACATAGTCAGTGAAATTTCAGATATTCCACACAGCAATATTTGCACTGATATGTCCCCTAGAGTGAGGGATATAAAGGAAAGAATAAACAAATGGGACTACATCAAATTAAAAAGCTTCTGCATAGCTAAAGAAAACATCAGCAAAATGAAGAAAGCTAACTGTATGGGAAAATATATTTGGCAGTGATACCTTGGACAAGGGGTTGATCTCCAAACTATATAAAGAATTTGTATGACTCCACACCCCAGGAAGACAAACAATACAATTAAAAAATGGGCAAAGGACCTGAACAGACACTTCTCTAAGCAGGACATAAAGAGGGCCTAGAGACATATGAAAGGATGCTCAGCATCACTAGCCATCAGAGAGATGCCAGTTAAAACCACAATGAGATACCATTTCACACCAGTCAGAATGGCCATCATAAACAAATCAACAAACAAGTGCTGGCAAGGATGTGGAGAAAAGAGAACCCTAGTACACTGTTGGTGGGAATGTAGACTAGTGCAGCCACTGTGGAAAACAGTATGGAATTTCCTCAGAAAACTAAAAACGGAACTGCCTTTTGACCCAGCAATTTCACTGCTGGGATTATACCCTAAGAATCCTGAAATACCAATTCAAAAAAAGCTAGCATCCTTATGTTAACAGCAGGATTATTTATAATAGCCAAGTGCTGGAAACAGTCTAAATGTCCATTAGTCTAAATGTCCATACACAATGGAGTACTATGGAGGAGTAAGAAAGAAGGAACTCCTACCTTTCATGACAGCATGGATGTAACTAGAGAGCCTTATGCTGAGTGAAATAAGCCAGATGTAAAAGACAAATACCATATGATCTCAACTATAAGTTGAATCTAATGAAGAAAACAAACAAGTGGGAAAAATAGAACCAGAGACATGGAAATAAAGAACATGCAGACGGTGACCAGAGGGAAGAGAGGAGAGTGATAACGGAGAAAGAAGGGGAAGGGTCAAGTCAAGGGAGAGGTATACAGTCCCATAGACAAGGACAATAAGGGGGAGGATTGAATGTTGGAGAGGGGAGTTGGTAGGGCTGGGGAGATCAGTGGGGGAATAATGAGGACAACTGTAATTGAATGACAATAAAAAAATTAAATAAGAAAAAAAGCCGCTTTAAATTATAAGTCAATAAAGTTGATTTGTGTAGTCTTAAGAACAGCTCTAAATCTTCAACTACTATTATAGATAAAGAGAATATGGTTTTCACTAAATCTGGAGCAATTTGGAATGTCTAAGAAACACTTCTGCTCTCTAAAAGTATTCAAGGTTGTAAAGTCAAAGGCCTTGATAGAAAAATTCAGGCAATTTATATGATGACTGATAAAAAAATCCATCTCATCTCAAATCAGGTCAATTTAAAATTAGACTTTGAGAATGATGTAAATAAGAAGTTGTTATAAGACTGCCTGGTGTGGTTTAGTGGTGAGTTTCTTGAGGACAAAGAACATAATTTATTATCTTTGTTTCTTCTTTTTCCAGCTTTACTGAGGTATGTACTGTTGACAAATGGTAAATATTTATATTTGTGGTACATAACATCATGTTTTGATATTAATATACATGGTGAAATGATTACCACACTCAAACTAATCAACATATCCATAACCTCACATAGTAATTGTGTGTGTGTATGAGTGTGGTGGAAATATTTGAGATCTGCTCTCATAGAAAATTTCAAGTATACAATACAGTATTAACTGTAGTCACCATAACTGAATCTTTGTACCCTTTGACCAGTGTTCAGCATATTGTTATTAATATGTGCACAAAATAAACAAATAAAAGAAAGGTACTGAAATATGTAGGTAGAATAATAACATACATGTAATTTGTTGGAAACAACAGACATATATTCATTGAATATTTATTGTACCACATTAATGCATTATATTCATTGAATGCCTTCCCTTGTCAGACACATGAAAGCAATATATGAGGTATAAAAATAAATAAGAAACAGTCCTGATCACAAACAATTGCCCCCCCAAACCTCCAATTAAGTGATAATGGCTTATATCCCAAAGAAATCATATTTTTGTATACGTTGCTGAATGTAACTGACATCAAGTAAACATATTCTGTTTTAAGAAATAGATCCACTGCTGTTTGTGAGTTTCCTGTTAGATATGAGCCAAATTATACACTGTACATTGAGGTGCACATTTTGTAAGTCTAAACACCTGTTAATAGTTAATGATTTTCTTTCCAGCTCACTTAGCAAAGCTATGATCTTTAATATTTTTCATATTAAGGCCTTCAATCTGCCTTACAGTACATAAGTCTGGTTCCCATCATTTAAATATTTAGTTGATACAGGTAAAACTGTAGCAAAATATCTTTTTCTTATCGATGTAGAAAAGGTAGACTTCCATTATATATGCAAATAGTTACCCTTCATCAGCTTCCTGCACATGTAATGCAACCAGATTAACTGCATGATTTTTCCCCTTTAGAGTTATATTTAGTTTACTGTATGTGCATTAATCCATAAATCTGCATTAAAATATACATAGCTTTCTGAACATGATATATGATGATTTACAAATAATTATAGTCTTCTAAAAATCTGTGTGTATATTTGAACACCCATTGTTTTAAGAAGAAACATAATTTGTTATGGGAGGGTAATGAATTGGAGGTAAGAATAAAAATTGATCATGTAGACAATTAGAAGTAATGACCAAGCTGAATAAGAACAGTGAAAACAATGAATGGGTAGAAAGGAAACTCGGTCCTAGGTTTGAGCATTAGTATGAAAAGGGCCTAATGCCATAATATTCCATTTCAGCACTTATTAGCTGTGAGAAATTGGTAAGTTTCTAAACATCTTTGTGCTTTAGCTTTTGGACCCATAGAATGGGCACAGTGATAGTACCCACTTCAAAAGTAAAGTACCTTATAGCCATAAAGAGCAGAGCTTAAATCATAATGAGAATTCAACAAATATCTGTTACTGTGAAATTTCAATGTTAGAAATTATATTAAATTTCTATTATGACCTCCTAAACAAAAGCGAGGATTTTTTCTTTCTGACATGTTGAGTAAGTATCCACCCAACTTAAGTACAAATTCTTATTACAAGGGGCCTTCATTAGCTCATAAAGTAGGCTAATTTCTGTTCAAACAATCTAACTTCTAGAAAATTCTTTCCTATTGATGTTTGCATTTAGATAGCTCTGGATACCAACATTGACAGTGTGCTATTGATTGGAGATTATTTCAAATTAAAGTCTTACTTCCGAAATTCATCCTCATCTAGGTAGACTCATAAATATGAAATCTGCCTCCTGTATGATTAATTAACTTTTTATTACTCTACCAGGGTCAGTTGGACCTCTTTTACATTCATGCTTCACTTTTAATAATCATCCTCAAATTTTTGGCTGCTGTTAATAATGATTTAGCTAATTTCATCCTAATTAATTGAAAGCAGATTGTGTGCCTTTCAATCAATAGGCTGGATCAAACATAATTGACATTTAAAAAAAAAAGTTTAAGAAGGAAAATATGTTAACAACAAAAATGTCATTAAACTTAAAATACCCCCAAATTTTAGAATTGACACTTAATTTGTAATTAAAATTGCATATGTCATGTTTCTACATGAATCTAGCCAGTTACAACTTGTTATCCAAAACAAAGCAAGCAACATTGCTTACCTGTACCAAATAAAAATATTTCTTTAATACTTTTTAGACTGGTAGGCAACATGCTATTACTTCATATTTAAGCCTTTTGAAAATTATATGTTCTACATTTATTTAATTAAATGCTTATTAAAGACTAATTATGTACAAGAAATCTTTTGAGACACAAAGATAAATAGGATATAGTTTTTGACCTCAAAAAGCTGACTATTTAGTAAAAAACTAAGCCTTCAAACAATAAAACATTACAGAAAGTCTGTGGAGAGAGTGATGATCTCCCACTGGACTGGTCAGATCACTTCAGGAAGGGCAGCATGTGAGGCGGACTAACTGGGATGTGACATGCATCTGAATATACCAGTTGGAAGTCATAAAAGAAGTTTAGAAGTAAAGATTAAGAATATTTTTTTTCTATAAAGCATCCATATATTTTCCCAGACTAAATGCTAACTAGAGAAAACTATGACAGGAATGATGTTAATTTGGATTAGACTAAAGGGAGACTTGGATATTTGTTGAAAAATTCACATTTTATTCAGTAGAAATAAACCAATGATTTGGAGTTTTTAAGTATATAAAGTAGAGTATAAGAAAATTAGGCAAATGGAGACATAAAGGATAGATTTGGGAAGAGGAACTACAAAAAAATTTTGCTCTTTAATTTTCAGGGTTATTTCCCATCTATCAATTGTTAAAATTAATCAAATTGCTCAAATATGAAACTCTATAAAAATAGCTAAATATTATGTATGTTTTTAAAATAAATGATTAAATTCAGTTATATCTATATTATTTTTTTATATAAACGTGTAAGACATGGCATAAGTTTCTATTTCAAAATATTGTGATTCAATAATTTACAGTTTGGTTACTTAACATTGATCATGATGATTTTTGTGTGGTTTTTTACTTTACATGATATAAATACAGTCCATAGTTACTACTTTTAGCCAATAATATATTTTATCTATCTATTTATTTTCCAAACCATTTTTAAAGGATTTTATTTGTTTTTAGAAAGAGGAAGGGAGGGAGAAAGAGAGGGAGAAAAACATAAATGTGTGGTTGCCTCTCATGTGCCCCCTACTGGGGACCTGGCCTGCAACCCAGGCATGTGCCCTGAATGGTAAGCAAACTGGCAACCCTTTGGTTTGCAGGTGGACACTCAATCCATTGAGCCACAACACCCAGGGCAAATAATACATTTTAAAATGTTGATAGATGTGGCTTTTGTGCTCTGAAATGCTTTATGTAGCCCATAAGTGAAAACCTAAATTTACATGTTGTTAAAATTTAAAATGTAGCTAATCTTTTTAGAGAAAAGGAAGGCATTACTTATATGCTAGTGACATATTTTTCCAGGGTCATTTGGATAACCATTAGGCAATGGAAGAGGTAAATTGCTAATTATTATGTGTAAAATTCCAGTCTTCTTTAAAAATTGTCTTTAAGCTATGTATTCTCCTCCCCTTTGATAGCTTTCACAAGTTCTTTTCTAGTATGTAAGTAAAATGTTCAAGTTGTCTATAATCTAGCAGGATATATTTTATTTTGGTTTTAAAAATGCACACAAAATTATTTTCTCTTATTCTAAAATACATTTTCAATTAGATAAATCTGGTGGTATTTTAAGTAAGAACAAATGTTTAACTTCCTTATTTTTAAATTATTTGTATTATTTTTTTAAAATGTGGGGTATAATTTCAATAAATTATTAAAAATTAAATCAAATATATTTTTAAGCACTTTATAAGGATGTGGATGTTATTATTGGTTATGTAGATAAAGTTTTAATTCTAATTCTCATCTTTTTCTTCATTGAAAAGAAGTATATTTTCTACAGAAAATAAGAACATAAATAACAAATATGAGGCCATTAAAATATCTTGTTTCATCCATATAGGCTGAAATGACCTGCATTTAATGTGTGTGTATATGTATGTGTGTGTTTGATACTTTGTGACATTTTATTTTAATTCTGAGAAAGTTTTTACATTAGAAAGCTTCTAACTACCACATATCTTCCATCTGTCTTTCAAGAAGATCCACTTAGAAAACTTACATATTCTTATTCTCTTACTACTGAGTCTATAGTTTACAATAATTTTGATAAATTTATTCTAAGAAGGTGAGGGAATCAGTAACAATACCTAATAAAAAGGCCAGTACTTAATAAGCACTCAAGGAATGGTGTTAGTGAACATGATATTTAGCTATACACAAGGGCAGTGTGAGCTCAGTGGAAAAATGAAATACCAACATTAAAACACAAAAAGAAAGTCTTTTGTGACTATATATAAGTGAATATCTACCTATATATCTATGTATTTGTCTATTATCTATCTATCTCTCATCTATCTATCTACATACCTGTATATGTATCTGCATGTATACTTACAAAATGAGGTTGTTTTATAGACTCAGGGAAAAAAGAAACCATTAGCTCAAATTAAAGTGGCTCTTTCAATAATGTTAACTGTCATAATTAGTAACCTTTACATTTGTTAGCCAGTTTCCCCCAGCATAGTCTGACTCTGGAAAAAATTCCAACCACTGATTTGAGCAAGAGCAAGAAAGGTCACCATGATTGTTACTCATGTCACTAGGTATGTAGAACAC
Source organism: Tonatia bakeri (assembly GCA_004024845.1). Taxonomy (NCBI): domain Eukaryota; kingdom Metazoa; phylum Chordata; class Mammalia; order Chiroptera; family Phyllostomidae; genus Tonatia; species Tonatia bakeri. The sequence goes on from PVIA01004203.1 coordinate 63,267, forward strand.
AAGTAGTTAAGAACATTATAAATTTGAAAATGAATTATTTCATATTTTATATTATTTTCTTACTTGTTATTACCAAATTGAAAGTTGAAACAAGGAACATAGGTATGGCTAAGAGAATTAAATTGTAAACTACTTAAGTGGTGAAAGACAAATACCATATGATCTCACTTAAGTGGAACCTAATCAACAAAACAAAGCAAGCAAAACATAACTAGAGACAATGAAATAAAGAACAAACTGACAGTAACCAGAGGGGAGGGGGAGAGGGATAATGGGGGAAATAAGTGGAAGTATTGTCAAGGAACATGTATAAAGGACCCATGGATAAAGCCAAAGGAGGGAGGGGTACGATTGAGTATGGGAGCTGGGGGTTGGTGGGGCAGCAGAGAGTAGTGGGAGGAAAATGGGGACAACTGTAGTTGAACAACAATTAAAAAATAAAATAAAAGAGGGAAAATGAATAAAAATAAATAAATAAAAATTTGAAGCAGGTCATTAAATGAGAGAGTACCTAATCTCCTTAACTCATACCCCATCTCTATGCATACATATAAAGTTAGTTAATTAGACAGAATATACATGAGAAAACATAATAATAAAGTTTACGTTATAATAGTTTAGGCACTACTGAAAAACAAAAGCTAGAAGAATTTAAAGATGAGCTAGAGGGTATGGAGAGAAAAAGATTGATGTTGTAGATTGGGATTCATATCATTATATTCCTGAATTTATAGTAAACCTATCTGTATCCTACTATGACATTATTCATTGAAATTCTCTTCTGGATATAAACAGCATACTTTGAAAATGCAATTTAAAGCTAACCAGATAAAAAATGATCCTTTAAATGACTTTCCCTTAGGCTATAAATTGACTTGGGAGCCATTCTATGTACCCAAACTCCAAGTTTAGACAAACATTTTTCAGATTCTTCTCACTTTGTCTCTTCCAGGGTCTAATAAAAGTCACTTTCATGGCATCTACTAATCAGTAATTCAGAACATGGTTTTTACTGTGTGGTTTCTACTGCCTGCTGCTGACATTATCAGATGGTTATGAGGTTGTAATGCTGCACCTCCACTGATTGGTTACCATATCTTGGTAAAGCTACTTAAGTTTCTAAAAATAGATATGATCTTGTCAGAATTAAAATGATAATTTGTGTAAATTGCCTCATATAGTCTTACACCTGTTATTGGTCACATTACTCCCTATTTAAAATCCTCTTATGGCTTCTCAGTGTATTCATAACCCAATTTCCCCTAATATGGCTGGAAGAGCGTGTTTATTTGGGCCCCCATAACTCTCCACCTTTAGCTCCCATCATTTTACCTTCCATGTTTCCTCCTTAACCACACCAGATTATTTGTTGCTCTTTAGTTTTTCATGCTGTCTCACGCCTGAGTGCTTTTGCTATTCCTTCACTATTCCCCTTTCAAGAACGAACCCTGATTTCTCATCTTCCAGAAACTGTTCGTGCTGAACCAGAGCCCCTTCTCGAGGCTCCCACAGCTCCTTTTACATATCTCTATGGTAGTACACCTCATTCAATATTGCATTTTTAACTCAAATTTTCATGTTCCTCCCACAAATCTGGACTATAAATTATGTGAAGGTAATAGCTCTTATTTTTGTTGTTATCCCCAGAACCTCAGTCAAGTATGGCATGTATTAAGAGTCCTCTAAATTTTCTGCCAAATGAATAGATATTGCACTGGGTCATTGGTGAATATGGGACTTTTCTGCTAAGGAATTTCAAAATATCTTTTTTTAAATATATTTAACATCTGAGCATAGTTCAGATTTAGAGTTAAAACCAAATCAAATATTTCATATTTAGATCAGAACTTATTATTTTCTTATTAGACTAGATTGCCTTGTCTAGAAGTCTCAGATGAATACAAATGACTTACCTAGATTTAGCCCTACAAGTTTTCCTGAGACTGCATTTCTAAAATGAAATAATACTCAAAATGTCATACTTTTAAGAAGGTAGGCAAATTTCTTCACATGTGAAATAAAGTAAGAGAACTGAGGTGCAGGGATGCAATAAGTAAACAGACCCTTGACAGGACAATGGTGTGACTTCCCCCTGGAGCAAACTTTCCTGGAGCTGCTTCCTTGCCTTTGCACCTAGCCCAAGTCTGGACAAAGAATTTCTTATGGATCGATATTGCTCATCAGCATAAAAATAACAAAACATCTGCTCTATCACTTTGAGGGAGTGACAAACTAGACAGAAACTGTGGCCTTCTTAGTGGTTTTATCATTAGCCTTATTAATAATGCAAGTGAAAAGACCTGGCAAGATAACAGAATAGCTCAGAGTACAGAAAACAGCCCTCAAATTGAAGCTTAGGTTCTCACCAGCTGCATGAATCTACACAAATGGCCCAACTTCTCTAGGCTTTTGTTTTCTCACAAGTAAAATTAGGAAAATAATACTCATCTCATCGAATGATGAAAGGCTTAAGTGAAATAACACATGTAAATACTTAACATCATTTCTGGTATTTATTAGAAGCTCAGTAAATATTGCCTATTATTGCCTTTATTCATAAAGAGTTTTATAATAAACTTTCTATTCTTGAATTCTTATGGGACTATAGGTATTTTATCAATGATGGAAATATGATTTTATTATGATTAGGTATTTAGACATTTTCTAATCAGGAACATTGTAAGAGCCACCCATGTTATCCTTACAAAGAAAGCAGTAAGATGAATCAGAAAGCTAAAAAAATTCAATGGTAGAGCTGCGTTTAGACTGAATAAGACATTTCAAGGCTACAATTACGTGATGTTGAAATACCTTACTCCCTTCATCTCCCATTTTGGTTTTCAGTGTGTTCAGGCTATGAAATTAATTTGAGTTACTAATTAATTTGAATTTCTAATTAATTTGAGTAAGCTTATGCACCTATATTTAAACTTATAATGTGCATTTCAGTGGAGTCTGTCTCCTGACCACTGTTTTTATTGATGTAACTGAGACAATAAGTCACAGCTGCATAATTTGGAACTAACTGCTAAAGTCATTTGCTCATGGCTTTATTCTCTTCCAGTTTTCATTAGTATCATATTATGATGCCAACACTGGTGAACAATTAGGCTAGCACCACCCACTGAGACTCTATGCTATAGTGTAAATGATGAATTCTGCATAAAGAGACATATTTGGGCCACATTACAATTGTGGTAATGCAAGGCATTTCATGGAAATATTTAATGATAATACTAAATTGTTAACTAATATGACTGTATGAATAGAATCCTATTTGATAAGATTATTAAAAATTTGGGACATTGGATTTGTAACTATTGGAATGGCACTAAATTAACACCTTGCTTTGTGTCCTTGTGTGAAGACTTACTTTCATCTCCTGTTTCAAATTCAAACTTCTGACTGTAGCCACTGTATCCTGTTGTAGTCCTCACTCGGATATGAAATATGTACTTGGTGGCTGGCTTGAGACCTGTGATGATGACACTGGGGGCCTTGGACCTTGTGGAGGAATAGGTGAGCTGCTCATGCTCCTGGGGACAGAAAAGGAGAAAATGGAAATGAAGCAGAGTTATTCTACTTTTTCCTAGAGACTTTCCAAAGTTAAGCTGAGAAATTATGCCCCGAATATCAAAAAGGGAGTGTAGACATGGTTTTCCATAATTTATCATCTAGTTATTTATCATTAGGATGCATATGATAATGGTCTTGATTTGGAAATTTAAGATGGTTAATCTTATATGAACTGCATTGTATTTTTGGTGATTTGGATTTCTGATCCCACTCTGAGGAATGGTGGTGGTGTAAGAGCAGGTTTGCACAGAATGGCAGCTGTATCTTGAGCAAAGTGCACACATCGGATCAGACCACGCCAGCAGGGAGCAAGGAGAAAAGGTGGGAAAGTAGAAGTACCGGCTACTCACTTCTACCCGCAGGTAGTGCCAAAAGGCAGGCGCTATCCGTGGGTAGACCTGTGGGTGAAAGGAAGAATAAATTAATTGGTTTTTAAAGTTTGAAATCTTTATCCTGGATTAATTGCTTGGTTCAGAAACTCAGTGATTCTCCAGTAGTAACAACTCAAGTTTAGTCAAGTGAAAACATATAACGATAAAAATTTGAGAGAGAGTTGATCCTGTCCCAGATAACACAGTTTATTCTTAAAGATGTACAAGTTACATAGTGATCGTGAGGTAGATTTAAAAACAGCGTGCTCATGAAGGAGCATCAGAGACTTACCACACCTTCGGAATCAGACGAAGAACTGGAGGCTTGGCTCCCAGTCACCTGCAGTTAACTGCCAAAGGACTTCTCCTCACTAACAGAAAGTGGATTTGCTGTAGCTAACTGAATGACTTAGTCTGTCAAGGTTATTAAAGTGTGCTACCACCTCAGAACAGGATATTGCATTTTACCTGTGCACATGAGTGACTATAAACATGCTGGTGGCGGGACAAATTAACTTAACATTTTTTTGGTAAAGTCTTATTGTTCATTAACTTTATTATGATATTTTCATAGGGTCTCTGAAAAAAACTGTATTTATATGAACAACTCCTCTAAATTCGTAGGTCAAATTAGGCTATACGGTCCTTAAGTTAATTGTCCACTATTTTCTAATGATGAATCTAAAGGTACAGACTCAGTGATGGAAGTGACTTGCAAGCTCATTAAATGAATTATTCATTTAATGCTTAAATTCTACCTATAATATTTCCATCAAGATTTAGCCTTTGCCTAAAAATTTCTTGTTCAGGAGACCTTCCAAACTAACAAATGAAATTATAAAAACCTACACATATGTAGAATGTATCAAACTGAATTTATTGCCTTATGATGCTCTAAGATTTAGAACTATGAAAGTTATTTCCCTTAAGCCATTTTTGAGAAAAAATCCTTATCTTAAAGATCATTTTAAAACTTTATGGCCTTATTTGTCAGAATTTTATATGCTACATGGTTATTGTGTTTCTAGCTGAGTAATTGAATTTGCATCTATAAACCCAATAATAGAATTGTTTATTAAACAGGAAGTACAAAGAAAATATGAGTGTATAACAGTAAATGTTATTTTTTATTATTTTTAATGCTAAACCTATTTTTTCTTATTTACTTTCAAAATTTTGTTTATTTTTATTTATGCTGTTACAGTTGTTCCCACTTATTCTCCCTTTCCCCACCTCCAGCCAGCCCCACTGTCTCCCCTCCCAACATCGACCCAACATTGTGTCCATGAGTTGTGTACAAATTTTCTTTGGATAATACCTTTATCATCTTTTATCCTGTTTTGCGCATCCACCACCTCTACCCCACGCCCCACTCTGCCCTGGCTACTGTCAGTTTGTTTCATGGATCTAAGCTTCAGTTGCTATTTTGAATAACAGCAAATTTTAAATAAAGAAGACAAAACAGACCTATTTCAACTTATATTTATCTCTAGGTAGTTTTGAGATTGGAAAGTAAATAAATATCCTCCTAGCACAAAATCCAAGGAAATAAAATCTATAAAAATGTGATGGCAGGAATCATCTGCTAAGGGCTAACGGAAGTTGCTCTCTAACATCAACACCTTTATAGTTAGGGGTTAACACCCTTATTGTGAGGAAAAATGTCTACTAGTTGAAGAGATGATATTGTTTCTGGTAGAAATTTATAAAACCATTTGGATTCTTCAATCTCACATACAAGAAGAGAATATTCCACCTTTCACAGAATTTTCTGCAGCAGAAGAGTTTGGTGTGTTCTGAGTGCCGTTTCACAATATGAAGTGGTGATTGAGAGAAGAATTTCAGAGCCTTGCAAAAACAATTTAGTTTTACCCTCCAAGAGAGGAGATACAGATTCAAAAATTTACTCTTAGAATGTCCCATAAAATGATCTATTGTGCCCTTTTGCTTCACCGAAACATAGCTGAATAGTAATTTCTTACTCAGTAAAGTTACAGGGAGTAAAGCACAACTTTTGCAGACAGGATTCTGCATTTCTGCTGTTTGGTGCAAAAGTGGATCCATAGCTACATCCCTGGAATGAAAATCCTCAAGTAGAAGTATGCCTACCCGGTTCCTCAGCCTAAATCACAGTAGTGTGGTGGCTGCTGCCTTGTCTTACCTTGCTACCTCTGAGCATGCTGAGGAGGAGGCTGTCATGACAGCAGCTGCCATACAAGTTCCTCCTCCCAGTGTGTAGCAGCCCTCAGTCCTCCTGGTGTGTCCAAGCTCTTGGGAAACCAAATTAACACTGATCCATGATAAGCATAAGCACTACTGCCCCAGAATTTTGGCTAATTGCCTTGCTACTGACATATCAACCCTAGTTCAATGTAGCTGTCACCAGATAGAGAACATGCTTTGCCACAGAGCCACCTAGACCTCTTTATTCCTTCTGGCAGACTGAATTCTGAACATGCTTGAATTGGATGTGTGAGTGTTTCTGGAGCTCGTGCTACAATTGAATTGATAGTTGTATGGTACTTATATGTTCAACTTTGCTGGGTAATACATTCTACTGTTTATGAAACTATCTCATATGTTTTTCATTTCTACTGAATTCACAGTAAAATTCTCTTCTCATTGTTAATATTACTTTTTTATATTTTTTCTTTATGAAGATTTTCAGAAATTTGGATCAATTTTTGGCTTTGTTTATTGCTGGGGACCACCCTGCCTGGTCTCAGGAAGCTGTGACCCCCTGTGACTTAGGCTGAGTGAGAGACCTCCAGATCAGGAGCCACTAAGGAGACATAACTTATTTCCCTGGCATAAATGCTACCTGTTCTGTGCCTGGCTTTAAATGCTAGATCAGTTACCAATGACGGGTAACAATTCTCTGGGATAGAGAATGGACCGAAGACAGGGGCTGATCTCGTAAATGCCTCTGTGGAATAATACTCACAAGACTGTGGAAATAAATGAAGGGGCTGTGGATAGGAAGGGGTGATTGGCATCTACCCCTGACCCCTCTTAGCCTGAGTCTTTGTACTCAGATGTGAGAAATCCAAGTCTCCTTGCTGCCTCTGTCTCCAGTACTTCTCAGGGCTTAGCAAAACAGCCTAAGGGGCAGCTCAGACCGGAGCCGGCGGACCCCCGGGGTAATCAGGCCTGGGACAAAGAATATGCAAGATCCTGTGAGATCTGTTTGCTGGAGGATGTTATTAACTTGGAATTTGAAGGCACAGTCAGGAAACCTTTGAAACCTGTAATCTTTTCATATGATAAAACTCCAATCTCTGCCCGGAATCACAACAGGGACTCTGTTAGCATCTTTGTAAGCTATCTGTTCCCTTTGATCCCTTCTGCCAGACTGTGAATCCACAAACTGTGTCTACTTTCTCAATGAAAAACCCACTGGGACAAGGAACGGGGCTCTCCCCATTAGGGGGTTAGCCCGGAGCGCTCACTGACTTGGAGAGTGGTGACTCTGTTTCTGTACTTCCACTCAGAAAACTGTTTCTGTGCATGATTATTTCTATAGTAGGTTAAGCGTGTTCATAGCTGGCCAAGAGCCGGGTGCTGCACGCTTCAAAGTATGTTTAAGCGTGTCCATAGTCGGCCAAGAGCCGGGCGCTTATCTCTCTTCAGTTTATCTCTCTTTTTCTTTGTTTTCTGCTACTTTTAATATCTGCTCTTACTATGTTATTTTATTTCTTCTTTTTACTCTGTTTTTGTTAATTGTGTTGTCTTCTGACTTCTTGCATTTCATGCTTATCTCATACATTTTTAGTACAGTGGACCCTTGAACAACATGAGTTTGAATTGCACAGGTTCACTTATGCTCACTTTTTTTTTCAATAAATATACAGTTGGCTCTTATATCCTGGTTTTTGCATGCATGGACTCAACCAACTGTGGATTGAACACAATATTTTCCATCTGTAGTTGGGAATCCTTGGAGTCAGGAGGCCTACAGAATATATTGTTTTATAGCTTTTTGTATAAGTGACTTGAGCAACAGTGGGTTTTGGTATCCATGGGGTCCTGGAACCAATCCCCAGTGGATACCAAGGAATAACTACAGTTAAATTTTGGGAGAGTCAAAATATACACACAAAATATACATATGAATATTCTGCTACCCAAGAGTCAGCATCTCAAACCCCATATTATTCAAGGGTCAACTGTATATTTTTTCAAATATATAATTTAAGTCTACAAATTTTAAAGTACTATACTATTTATTAGTCTATAACTTCTTATCAATCATTTCTAAGAATTTATTAATTTATAAAAATCTATGGTTTTTAAAAATTTTATGGCAGATCTGGGATTATTATTTGTACAGGTTTATGGGTCAAGACAGGTTGTCAGACAGTAAATAAATGGCATACAATGAAACTCCAAAGGAATAATCCTGTGGGCTGTAAAACACACTAGACTGGGTAGAACAGTGGGTGTGCATTGCTGAGGGCACTGATGATCTTCTGCATTAGTGCATGTTGGCTGAAAGGGAAACAGCTTATATTATCTCTTCTTAGATAAATGCAGATAGTAGTACTAATTGTAAGAGAAACATTTAGTAACAGTGTACTTTATTGTCATGTCTATTATTTTCTAATATATATTAGAAATATATATTATATATTATATATTTATATATATATATAATTCCTATTTTATATATTGGTATTCACATATATTAAAAAATAGTTCAGAACCAAATACCCTGAACACAGGGCATTGTCAAACAGAGACACATATATCGTTGCCTAGAAGTGTTCACCTTTTCTTTTTTTGGTTCTTTTGCTCTGGGAAGATCCTTCAGCTTAATTTCATTGCTCCTTCCCAGTGACAGAAATCAAGGCTTTTCTGGGAGTCTAATCTTGCTGTCACATTGAGCCTTTTGTTTGCCTAAAATTCTGAACCTAGCTTTATCTCCACAAGTGTCAGCTCTTCATAGTAACTAAAAGAGATGCTGTTACTACAATTTGAAACTCGAACTTAATGAAAGGAAAGGCTCTGGCGCCCAGTCGTTATGGCTGTTTCTTTCACAATAAGAGGCGACGTGGCAGTAATCGAAAGAGAGCAGCATGGAGAGAATTCTGGTTTCGAATTCTCCTGTCTTGGTCTTCATCTTGGTTCTAGTTCTATCATGTACTTTGCTAAGTCACCTTGAAGACTTTGATTTACTCATATATAAAATTCATTTATTCCACCCACACTTGTTGAATGTTTACTATGTGTAAGATTCTAGTGCACTCTAGTAGCTTTAGCTTACATAACCACCAAAGTTCTACCCAAGCAATTAAATTCCACGTTTTTTTATGTGAGGAGTACAAGTCCCCTCTCCTCTGCTATGACTCCTTCTCATCATTCCTCATCTCATTCTCTTGAGCTTACCACTCCCAGTTGTGGAAGTATATTCAATAGGTCCAGAGGAGTTTCTATAAGTTGTTATCTCTGTTTTATATTTTTAATTTTAAATTATTGGATTACATATGCAATTAAAATTATGTTGTAAGCTTTTTTCCTACAGCATATATATTTAAAGACACCAGCAATCATAAGGTAACAACCCTAATTTTTGTGATGCTTTACACTATATGAGGTATTTACACACATATTATTTAGTAATACTCATAATATAATCTTGTAAAGCAAAAAGAAAATGTGATATTTTTATTCTTACTTAGCATATGTTGAAACTGGTCCAGGAAGAGTAAGTTATTTACCAGAAGAAGTCACATAACTAATCAGTGGCTTCCATTCAAGCTGTGCTTTTTCGCTGTACCTAATTTAGGAAGGTTTGTCCAGGGTAGATAGGCATATACATTCGACTTTGAGTCAAGGTAATTTATTTCACATTTTGTGTTCTTGGCCATCTAACTGCTAGAAATAACTTTAAATTTAAGATAGCCTATGGACCAGAGAGTAATGATTTGATAGTATTAAAATATTTTTATATAATAGTTCCTCAATGGCAGAAATAATTTTCTTTTTTAAACTTAAAAAATTTTTAAGTATATTTTATTTATTATGCTATTATAGTTGTCCCATTTTTTTCTCGCTTTATCCCTCCTCTGCTCTGCGCCCCCCTATCTTTTAGCATTCCCCATCCCCCTTAGTTCATGTCCACAGGTTGTACATATAAGTTCTTTGGGTGAGTGCTTGCTTGCCATCTATATGTCTTCTCTGGTGAGGCATCTGTTAAGGCAGTGGTGTCAAACTCATTTTTACTGGGGGCCACATCAGCCTCATGGTTGCCTTCAAGGGGCTGAATGTAATTTCAACTCCTTAACAGTTAAGGAGTAGTTACATTTATACAGTCCTAAAATTATTTCGGCTGTTTGAAGGCAACTGCAGACTAATGTGGCCCCCAGTGAAAATGAGTTTGACACCCCTATGTTAAGGCTTTTGGCTCATTTTTAAATTAGGTTGTTTGTTTCCTTATTGAGTTTTAAGTGTTCTGTATATATTTCATTTAACAGTTCTTTATCAGATGTATCTTTTAAAAATGCTTTCTCCTAGTCTGTGGCTTGTCTTTTTATTCTCTTGACATTGTCATTTTTCAGAGCAGAAGGTTTTCATTTTAATGAAGTCTAATTTATCAATTTTTTCTTTCATATATCACATTTTTGGTGTTGTATATAAAATGTTGTATCTAAAAATGGGTGAATTTATCATCACTAGAGCCAAAGTCGCCTAGATATTTTCCTATGTTATCTTCTCAGAGGTTTATTGTTTTGGATTTTACACTTAGGTCTATGATCCATGTATTAATTTTATGAAAGATATAAAGTTTGTGTTTAGATTCTTTATTTTTTGCATGTGGATGTACACCTTTCCTGCACAATTTGTTTGAGAAAAAAACCCTTATCCTTTAAATTTAATCTTAATTAAATTGCATTTGCCTCTTTAAAAAACAACAACAACAACAAAAACAACTTACTGGTCCAAGTAGGAGCACAAATTGAGAGGGCTTTCAGCTCGCACTGACTCTCCTGTGTCCAGATATAAGTAACAGCGCCATCAGGGGAAGATGGGGCTGTTCCCAACAAAGCTGATTGCTCAGAGACAGAAGCAATCGAGAATGATTATGAATTTCTTCTGCAATGAGACTGAATCCACAATGAAGAGATACAGAAAGAGAAACTGCATTGAGGTTGAATAAACTCATCTTTTCTGGTTGTTGTTTTCTGAATCTGGGATCTTCTGCTCTGCCTTGGATTCTATGTTTTGATATCCTTAAATAACATCAGAATTGGATTCTGTGGCTAGTAGCTGAGAGAATTGCTTTCTTTTCTCACATTCACTTAAATATGCAGGTGGAGTTTCTAATTTGGGGAGGGAAGGGGTTAAGAAGCTAGTTTGTGGATTGTTGTTGTAAACTATTGGGTGAGGTGTTCTGAAATATTTTTCTTAGGTAAAAATTAGCTGCTCTTATGACAAAATGTCAAATTATGCATACATAAGAAAAATGCAGAAGTAGACACTCTAAATACATGACTGCTTTCTGACTACACTTTTGGAGAAGTGTCATTTAGTACACTATGGCTATAATTTACTACAATCAACTCTTGATTATCCTCCATAATCTAAAATAGGAGATAACCCTAAATCACTTTGAAATGATTTCATAGCTCTTTTTTACATCCCTTCTGATGTGTATTTTGTTTCACTTAAAATGAAAATTAAATGCATTCCTCAAATATTAAATGTTGAGCAACAGTAAGGAGATGGCACAAAAGTACCCCTAATGGAAGAGGATTATTGATCTGGAATTAAGCAGTCATAACTGATTTTCAGGAAACAGACAACATATATGTAGATAATTAACTGCTTGAAATAGTGGGAAAATGTCTAAATTAATGCAGTATGGCCTTTAGAAAATACAGATGCTACAGTAGTATCAATGGAATCCTAATTTAAATCTATGAAAACTAAGAAAGTTACACCGTCTCAAAGAGGCAGGCTTATTGTAAGAAAATAGCAAAATAATGTGTAAAATGTTTATAGGTTCCAGCATGTGTGTAAGGGAATATTTATTTTTTTTAGGAGGCTTTTTCAATAGGTGGTACATTTAATCCAGGGCAATGATAGGCGTGTGCCTTAAAGGAATTCTGCAGATGCTGTGAGAAGTCTTTTTAAAAAATGTTGTATGTCTTTGCTTTCCTGTTAACTTCTATATTCCCACTGCTTAATGCAGTGTGGCTAGCATATTGTAGGCTCTCATAATATATTATTAGTCAAATGACTGAATGAATATACTAATAAATTAATTGCTCTTTAAGTTTTGTTTAAGCAATTTAAATTAGTTTACACTATTAATGACACTTCAAATGAAAGATGAGAAAAACTGTTTTTTTGACTTTTAGTACTTCTGGAATCAAAATGCAATAATATTTTGTAAGTATAGCTGGCTTGTTTTCTTAAGAACATTGTGGAAAAATGCCAACATTTTACTTGCCAAAAAATACTTTATAAAACAGTACTTAAAAAAAAAACAACCCTCATTTGTGCTGAAATATCTTTTAATGCATATATCTTAATATTTATTCAGTTTTTACTTTCCCATCTGTCTTTGTGTAACCTACCTCAGTATAGACAGGATATAGATTTTTCTTCTGGGCTTTTTACTAAAAGATTTTATTTATTTATTTTTAAAAAGAGGGGAAGGGAAAGAGAAGGAGAGGGAGAGAAACACCATGTGCAAGAGATACTTTGATTGGTGGCCTCTAGCATGTCCCCAACCGGGGACCTGGCCTGCAACCCAGGCTTGTGCTCTGACTGGGAATCAAACCAGCAACCTCTTGATTTGCAGAACAGTGCTCAGTCCACTGAGCCACACCAGCCAGGACTCTTCTGGGCTTTATCGCTCTATATTTATGATGGCATTCAAGCAACAATTAAATGTTTAAAGTTTGATACCTGTCAATGAAGAAAGTACCACCATCTCAAAACTTCTTAATGCTTTTCTTAAAAGTGTATCATAAGAATTATGAATTTGGTGACAATAGTAACACACAGACAGAAAAGGAGAAAATGTACATAAGACAGTAAAACATTTAAGGAATTTCTATTTATTGGAATATTGAGGATGAGTAAATAGCTTTATCTAAAAAGGGGATTTTTTTACATCAGTTGAATTTTTATACGTCAATAATGAATTATCCAAAAGAGAAATAAAGAAAATACACAATGAGATACCACCTCACACAGGTCACAATGGCCATGATTAACAAATCAACAAACAATTGCCGTCAAGGATGTGGAGAAAAGGGAATGCTAATACACTGTTGGTGGGAATGCAGACTGGTGCAGCCACTGTGGGAAATGGTATGGAATTTCCTCAAAAAACTAAAAATGGAACTGGTTTTTGACCCCATGATTCCATATACTCTAAGAATTCTGAAACACCAGTTCAAAAGAACCTGTGTAGCCCTGTGTTCATAGCAGCAGTATTTATAATAGCCAAGGGCTAAAAACAGCCCAAGTGTCCATCAGTAAATGAGTGGTTCAAAAAACTGTGGTACATTTACACAATGGAATACTATGTAGCAAAAAGAAGAAACCCCTATCCTTTGAGACAGCATGGATGGAACTAGACAGTATTATGCTAAATGAAATAGGCCAGGAGGTGAAAGACAAATACCATATGATCTCACCTACAATAGCAACCTAATGAACAAAACAAACAAATGAAAAAATAGAACCAGAGGCATGGAAGCAAGGAACAAACTGATAGTGACCTGAGGGTAAGGGGGTAGTGGATAAGGGAGGAAAGAAAGGAAAGGGCCTAGTTAAAGAACAAGTACAAATGACCCATGAAAATGGACAACAGGCCAGGATTGAATGTGGGGAGGGCTGTGGGAAGGGGCAGGGGAGAGAGCAATGGAAGAAAATTGGGACAACTGTAATAGAAAAATAAAAAATAAAAAAAAATAAAAATTGCAAAATGTTAAAGAAAACAATTCCATCTACAATTGCATTAGAAAATAAAATGTCTAGGAATAAACTTAGCTAAAAATTAAAACACCTGTACCGGGAAGGCTATAGGACATTCAAGAAATAAATTGAAGAAGATACAAATAAGTGGAAGTATACCTAGTACTCATGGATAAGAAGAATTAATATTGTTAAAAATCTCCATATTACTTAAAGCAATCTATAGATTCTATGTAATCCCTATCAAAATACAAAAGGCATTTTTATAGAACTAGAACAAATAATCCTAAAGTTTATATGTAACTACAAAAGACTTCAATAGCCAAAGCAATCTTGACAAAGAACAAGGCTGGAGGTATTATGTTATCTGATATCAAACCATACTACAAAGCTATAGTAATCAACAGCATAAAAACAGACACATAGATTTATGGAACAAAATAAAGAACCTGGAAATAAATACACACCTATGTGGTCAATTAATCTATGACAAAGACAGTCTCTCAATAAATGGTCCTGAGAAAACTGGACAGACACATGCAAAAGAAAGAAATTAGATCACTTTCTTATATCCTATACAAGAACAAACTCAAAATTGATTAAAGACCCCAGACCATAAAACTCCTAGAAGAAAACATAGGTGGTAAACTCTTGAACATCACTCTTACCAATATATATGTATTTTTTTGACATGTTTGTTCAGTCAAAGAAAATAAAAGAAAAAATAAGCAAATTGGACCACACACACACACACACACACAAACACACACACATATGGAATTCATTCAACTTTACATCAACCCCCCAAAAAATCTGATTAAAAATGAGAAGATATAAATATACATTTCTCCAAAGAGAACATGCAAATGGCCAATAGACATGTGAAAAGATGCCCAACATCACTAATCATAAGGGAAATGCAAATTAAAACCACAATGAGATATTGCCTCACACCTGTCAGAATGGCTATCACAAACGAATCAGCAAACAAGTGCTGGTAAAGATGTGGAGAAAAGGAAACCCTTTGGCATTATTGGTGGGAATACAGATTGGTGCAGCCATTGTAGAAAATAGCATGAAGTTTCCTAAAAAAATTAAAACTAGAACTACTTTATGACCTAGCATTGTTACTTCTGGGTATTCATCTGAAGAAATCCAAAATACTAAATTGAAAGACATACATACCTCTATGTTCATGGCAGCATTATTTATAAGAGCCAAGATATGGAAGCAACATGAGTGTCTGTTGACAGATGGCTGGATAAAGAAGTGCTA
The DNA here is from genome assembly GCA_004024845.1 of Tonatia bakeri. Classification (NCBI taxonomy): domain Eukaryota; kingdom Metazoa; phylum Chordata; class Mammalia; order Chiroptera; family Phyllostomidae; genus Tonatia; species Tonatia bakeri. The sequence goes on from PVIA01004203.1 coordinate 78,419, forward strand.
CATATAAAAATAGTAAAATGCTGCCATTTGTGACAACATGAGTGGACCTAGAAGATATTGTACTTAGTGAAATATGTCAGAGAAAGACAAATGTCATATGATTTCACTTATATGTGGATCTAGAAAACAAAATAAATGAACAAACCAAACAGAAACAAACTCACAGATACAGGGAACATCTTGATTATTGCCAGATTGGAGCAGGGGTGGTGAAGGAATGAGTAAAAAGGGGAAGGGATTAAGAAGTATAGATTGGCAGTCACAAAATAGTCATGGAGATGTAAAGTACAGCAGAGGGGATATAGTCGGTGTTATTATAGTAGTGTGGGTATCAGATAGGTACCAGACTTATTGGGGCAATACTAAGTTATTTCAATGTTTAGTCTCTATGTTTACACTGACACTAATATAATACTGTATGTCAACTATAATTAAATTTTTTTTTTTTTTAGACAGGAAAGATAATCCCAGCACAGTGAAGATGTCTCTGTTCTTTGGCCTTGGTCACAAATGTTGCCCATTTTAAATATTCACAGTTTGTACTTGAAGGTTCATGGTGCCAGTAATGGATGCTTTTTCCTTGGACAGGCAGAAATCTCCTTATTTTCAAGTTTGGATAATTTGATCTGTATAATCCTATTTTATTTGTAATGAATGTATTGGCATAGACCAACGTATGGTCCAGATTCAAAGAACAATAAAACTTTATGAATTTTTTCTCTTCTAAAATTTACTAATTTATTTTTATTTGAAAAAGTTATGTATTTGTATTAGACTGACACTCGTTTTGAAATGAATTTATACTGTGTTAAATGCTATGTCCAAGTTCTTGAATTAAGAAAACAAATCAGAGCAGAGCATCTGAATAGAAACTTTTCCGAGGAAGGCATGTAGAGATAGCCAAGAGACGAATGAAAGGATGCTCAACATCACTACTTACAAGGGAAATGCCAATCAAAACACACTAATATATCACCTCACACCTGTTAGAATAATGGCTATTATCAATATGACAAGAAATAACAAATGTTGAAGAGGATGTGGAGAAAATGGAACTCTTACACAGCTCGTCAGAATGTAAATTGGTGAAACCACTATGGAAAACAGTATGAAGGTTACTCAAAAAATTGAGAATAGAGCTACCATATGACCCATCAATCCCTCTTCTGAGTGTCTACTTGAAAAAACTTGAAAACACTTTTGTATAAAGATATATGTACCTCATGTTCATTCAGCATTATTCACATCAGTCAAGACATGGTAACAACTTAAGTGTCCTTTGATGGTTGATTAGATAAAAAATATATGATATACATATATATATATATGTTGAATATTCACAATGGAATACCACTCAGACATAAAAATGATGAAATACTGCTATTTGCAACAATAGGGAAATTTACATTTATTTTTTTTGCTTTACTCTTAGAAATTAACCATTTTTACCTTATATTTCCATATATAATTATCCAAATTGGCTTTTAACTTTTAGAATCACATACATATTCAAAATTAATATATTTGCTTTGGCTCAATACTGAAAAATTATTATCTTTAAATTAATATAAATTAGAAACAAAGCACATAATGTAATATTTTGCAGGTCTAAAACAAAGTAGAATGGCAAACTAAACATGGTTGTAAATTCTTTTATACTCCTCTCATTGAAAAGCAGGTTTCTGCTCCCTCCCCTTGACCGGGTCTAGCCTGTAACTGGATTTGACCAGCAAAGTGCGCTAGATGTGAAGAGCTGACAAGACTGGTCCAGCCTCTGAGAAAACTGGCAATTTCCACTTTGTCTTCAAGCTCTGCATTGCAATCCAAGAAGCAGAATGAGCCTGAGACTGTCAAGTTATGTGGAAGCTCAAGGTAGTCAACTGGAGTAGCCTTGGAGAGAGAGGCAGGAGAGGAGGAGAGAGAGCGAGAGGATGATGTACTGTCAGTCGCCAAGTGATCCCGTCCTAGTCATTTTCTGTCATCCCAGCTGAGGTTCCAGAAATTGTGGAGCAAACTAAGTGACCTTTCTAATTAAAGCACTGGATTGGAATTTAAAGTCTGTCTTCTGTGACTCTCAAGGTTGATGAATATAAGCATGTCATAAGCATGTCAATTGTGGAGCAGAGGTTAGCTGCCTCTGCTTTGTGTGGTTCAAATACCTGATCCATAGATCTATGAGGTATAATACTTATAAATTATTATTTTTAAGCCACTCCATTTGGGGGGAGTAGTTTGTTATGAAGTAATAGGCACCTGAAACAAGTAATTGAATATTAATCTGCAATTTGTAGTTCCCAATCTATTATGAAATCATTTATCCTACTTTTTGTCACTAGATTGGCGGATGGAATTTTGAAGAGTCTGTTTTAACACATGAAACTTAATCAACTTAAACATCCCAATTATCTGATACTTCGGAAGGATTTTAACATTTTTAGCCTGACATGACAGGTGAAATTAGTCAAAACAAGTCAGTTGAAAGTATAAATGGAACATAATATGGTTAATTTTTTTTTTAATGTTAACACTTTGATAGTACATACTGTATTGCAGGCTCTATAAGTACTCCTGATACCCAGAAAAATCTTCAAAGTGCACTATAAAGTAAGTCTTAAAGATGACAAAACTGAGGTATAGAGAGGTCAAGTTGCCCAATGTCACCCAATAAATTAGTGGTAGAGCTGGGATGTGATTCCAGAGAGTTTAGCTCTAGATTCTGAGCTGTTATGGTCATAGCTATATAGCTTCCTATATCAAGTATTGCGTGAAATACAGTTACATGTCACTAAGAACTTTATATGCTGTTAGATTTTTTATATTGCCGTTTTATTACTACATTGACAAAGATGGAAAAAAGTTAATGTAGATTTTATATAACATAAATAACTGACAATTTTAACTGTGGTATAAGACACTCTGAAATTCAAAGTACTTAGTCTAACGAAGATTTAAACAGGTATTTTTGTTACTATTTCATGGGATATTGAGTATTTATCAAATACCACTGATATCAAGAATCTTATCCAACTTTTCTCTTTACAATGCAAGAACTAAGGCTCATTAAGAAGAATACATGGTTATTTCTTCTATAACAGCAATTAAATTATGTATCTAAGTTCATCTATGAAGGCAAACTAGAAAGAAGGAGACAAGTCATTTTCCCTCATTTGCATTTTCATTTCAATTTTTCCATCATCATGAGTTTGGGAGACCAAAAAACTAAAAACTTTTCAAGGAATCATTGAAATTCCTGATTCTGATATAGTTTCAACAGGGCCATCTATATTTCCTGATAAACTAAGTGACCTTTCTAATTAAAGCACTGGATTGGAATTTAAAGTCTGTCTTCTGTGACTCTCAAGGTTGATGAATATAAGCATGTCATAATCATAATATTAGAGCTACAGCATCCTTATATTAAAAATGGACATAAAACCCTCAGCTTTATCCATCTCACAATATTGCTGTGATAGATCAAATGTGATTTCTAAACTGGAACATCCTTTTCAGATGTAAGATAGAATGGTTATTGTTGCTGTTGATGTTTTTAAATACATGTCCATGAAGTTTGTGGAAACACCTCTCAGAGTGAGACATAATATCTTAATAATGAACTATATTGCAAGTGGAAATTGTACCATCAATTAAATAATTACATTATATAGTTCATAATTAAATTGGTTATTTAGTAAAGTAACTACCCAGGACCACAGGAAATTTCATCTTTTAATTCCATGTCAGGAAAATTAATAGGATAAATCAGCCAAATGCCCAGTCACTTAAAGCCTCAGGTGATTAAGTGTGCAGTTGAGATCTGTATGTGAGACTAACACCAATGTCTAGAGAGTTTTTCAGATAACAGATTCTCATTTAGGATTAGTTACTTGGTCCCCAAACAGTTACTTGTACCTGATGACATGACCAGTTAGCTAGTCATTAACATAGCCTTCATAGGTACAATGGGACCATCCTGAGATTAAAAATACTGATTTGTAATAATCCTTGAATGTAGAGACTATACCCCAGTCAGCTAACTCTGTTTGCCGTATTATAGATGAACCTTAATAAAATATCTTCATTGCTGTGCTAATTGAACTAATCATCAATTGATCTAAGTTTTCAGAAAAACTATATGGTAGTCCTTTAAAGATATAAACTTGTAAAACATGCTCAGATAAAAATGTTAGGATGCATAATTCACTAAATAAGAGGGAAATTACTTTGGAGTTCTTGATAACGGCAGTTGTAACAGGTATACATATTTGAGCGTAACCAAATTAGATAGGGCAGAAATATTTCATCCATCCACCTGCTGTGATTTACCCATGAAATCACAAGAATCAAGGGACATATGGAAGTAATGGTCACACTGATTGCCTTCCTTAAATGTCCTTGTGTGAAAAAGAAGGATCAAACATAGGTTTTGGGAGTAATTTTCCTTTGCCAACTGAAGCTTAGCCAAAAACAGTTAATTCATTTTGCATTCAACCATGAAGAACTGCAGAATACTTCCTCAGCTAAAACTATATATTTTCTCGTTATAGGTATATGAGTTTTTATTACTAAAGGTTTAAAGAGAATCTAAGTTAATTCTAACATTTTTACTTTTTAATCATTCTATGGAAATGTTGAGATTTCTAATAGTATTTGGGTCATCAGTTCTAATTAAAATGTACTTATGTAAATAAGATTATAAACTTGTCTTTTTCAACATATATAAAATGAGAAAACAGAATTTTAAGAACAAAAATCTAAATACAAATAGTATAAAAATTACCAAGAAATTTAAATTTAAAAATAAACAACTTTTGAGATATTAGAACCCTTATAATCATTAATGTATTTTCTAATTATCCATTGATATACTCAAGTAAATAGCCTCTTGTTTATTTCCTCTGAGACAATCAGATCACTATGGATTCTACAAGGTCACTACAAATACATGATATTAAAACACAGCCAAATTCTGTAGCAACATAAATGTTTTTATGAGCAGCAGGTGTATTCTTTGAAAGACTGTGAAGCTATTAACAGCTCAGTAAGGAGTACATAATAATAGGCTGTTAAGTCAGCCTTCCTTACAAGAGTACTGAGGAAGGACATTTTGAAACCATTAAAACAAATGTATTTTAAAAAGTATTCAATATGAATGGTTTATGAAGAAAGGTTCATTCAAACTTCATCTCATTAAAGTACTAAATTTAGTCATCTTGATTTGAATATGCCATCCAAAAGAATTATTTGTTACTCTGAATAAAAATCAAATCATAATTTTGAAACCAAATATGTTCTAGCCTGAAGTACTTGAAAATAAATTCTAACATATTATTTTTGCAAGTTCCAGCATTTGAGGTTTATTACACAGAAATCTGTATTACTTATCCTAAGTACTTAAGAGTTTAATAAACCTATTTCAATGAATGAATGAATGAATGATTTCCTAAGATATTTTATATGTTGTTGAATGAATGAATGATTTCCTAAGATATTTTATATGTTGTTGACCTTTTATTTGCTCACTTGGGAAACATTATTTGTGATTTGATACCCATGAAGTTACCTCTAGTTACATGATTGCAAGTTAGAGAGACTCTGGTTTTATTAGTTTATTGGAATATTTTGCTCTGTAGTTGCCACACACATTAAATCATTTAATTTTTTCTTTAAATTTAGAAAGAATGAGGCTGTTAAAATATTTTTGGTTCTATGTTAATTGTGAGGCATAGGATATTTTGTGATATGCAATAAGCAATAACTACTATGTCAATTTTTTATGTTTAAAGTCAGATTGTTACAATTATTTGATTTATATATAAAACTTTGTAATGTTAAATAAGATCATAAAATAGAAAACATATTTACTATTTTTTCTTTCTTAGAGCTTTTGCTTTAAATTCATACTTCAGTGAAAATAAAGTTGGCAAACAACATGGCAAAGATATTAATTTTTTTTTATCCTCACCCCAGAACATTTTTTTCATTGCCTTTAGAGAGAGAGGAAGGGAGAGAGAGAAACATCCACTGGTAGGAGAAACTTGATTGGTTGCTTCTTGTACATGCCTGGACTGGAGATCTCAAGTGCCTAGACTGGAGATCAAACCTGTAGCCTAGGTATGTGCTCTGATCAAGAATCACCACAACCTTTCAGCTGTGGGATGACAGTCCAACCAACTGCACCACACTGGCCAGGAGAGCAAACGTGTTTAATAAAATATATTATAGCAATTTACTTTGGCATTGAGGATTATTTTTCTGTAGCCCTCATACTGAAAGCAAAGAACGAAGGATTCAGAAGAAAAAGGGATACATACATCATTTTAAAATATTTTCCTACTATAAAGGTATGAATGAACTAAAACAAATAAACATTTATGTTTTTATAATTTTCTCATTTGGTAGCAACAAAGTTTGGCTTGGAGGTGGGAAAGAGGGGAAAATTGGGGACAACAGTACTGGCCTAAACAGTAAAAATAAAATCTACCCTGGCTGGCGTAGCTCAGTGGATTGAGCGCGGGCTGCGAACCAGGCATTGCAGGTTCGGTTCCCAGTCAGGGCACATGCCTAGATTGCAGGCCATGTCCCCCAGCAACCGCACATTGATGTTTTTCTCTCTCTCTCTCCCTCTCCCTTCCCTCTCTAAAATAAATAAATAAATAAAAATCTTAAAAAAAAAACCTATACCCAGCATTTCCCAGAGTTTTCCATGGAATATTATTTTCAAGAAATATGTATCATTATGCCAAAAAAGAAGCTTATGAATGTGTAAGAGTATGTATGTTCAGGTCTTCTGGGGAGCTGATTCCAAAATGAGGCTGAAAATGAAGATATTTATGGAAACAAATCCCTGTGCAGATAGGATGGGAAAGGAGGCAAAGAGAACTTTTGGACCACAACACACAATACAGGTCTGACTCTTGAAAAGAGAGGTGAAGAAAAAAGATTGGGTAGAAAGTACCCCTCAGATGATGCAATTCTGAAAGCCTTGGCCAGGTATTTGAGTGTCCCAGAGAGAACATTGTCCATTATGAGTTCTGCATTCATCAAGAAAGGCCTGGAATAGACTGATGGCTGTCAGAGGGGAGGGAGGTTGGGAGGCTTGATGAAAGAAGGTAAAGAGACTAAACAAAACAATATATATATATGTGTGTATGTATGTGTGTGTATATGTATATAGATAGGTATATATACATAGATCTTACTCTCTCTCTCGTGTGTGTGTGTGTGTGTGTGTGTGTGTATATATATATATATATATATATATATATATAAAACACAGACACAGACAATAGTGTGGGATAGCCAGAGGGAAAGGGGGTAGGAATACGTAGAAGTGGGCAGAGAGGGGGTACAGGGGATGGAAATAGACTTTGCTTGGGGTGATGGAAGTTGCAGTGTGTAGATGGTGTTTTGCTGAGTTGTACACTTGAAACCTGTATGGTTTTGTGAATCAATGTCACCTCAATAAATTCAATAAAAAAGAAAGGCATGGCCCTAGTACATGGGGTTCAGAAAGAATGGGGCTTTGATGTGAATGCTGCAATGGATCCTAAATGTGACATATCAATTTTAGAATCAGTTTGTCAATTTCTACATAAAGACCTGCTGCAATTTTTATTAGAATGCATTGAGTCTACATGTCATTGGGGAGAAATCACCTCTCTATTATAGTCTCTCTTATCCATGAATGTGAATTCTCCATTTATTTAAGAGCTTTAACGTATCTTTCTACAAAATTTTAAAGTTATTTTGCATAAATTAAAGATAGTTTTGATTTACTCCCAAATCCTTTAGATTATGTTGCTATTCTAAATATATTTTCTTTGAAAATTGTATTTTCTGTTTGCTGCTGGTGTGTAGAAATGCAATTGAATTTTCATAGCCAGCCACCTTGCTCTAATTATTATTTAAACAACTTGCACATAAATTTGGTGAGAATTTCTATGTATGGAGTCATAATATCTGGGAAAATGTGTGTTTTTTTTACAACTCATAAAATTTCATTTTATGATTATATTGTAATCTAATCCAAATGGTTACATTCTACAATATCAGGAGAAGCGATAATAATAGACATTTTCATGTAGTTCCTATTTTTAGGAGATTTTGTTTAATATTTCCTCACTAGGAAGGATATTTGCTTGATTTTAACTACCGTAAGGAAGTAATCTCATGATTCTGGTTTCCTAAGAATTGTACTATTGAATGCATGTTAGTGCATCTTTTCTAGATCTATGAGAGCGTTCTCCTTTAATCCGCTAACATCGCAAATGCCATTTATAAATTAACTACTATTAAAATCCCTGTGCATTTCTGAAAGAAATCTAATTTGTCATTTTTTCTTCCTTTTTTTGCAATTGTTGATTTTAATTTAATGATTTCTTTTTTTTATTTAAATGAATGTTCAAGTACATTTTTCTCCCGTTTACTCCCAATCAAGCCCACCCACCCCCCTCCCAACTTCCCTCCCATTACCACCCTCCCCCTAGCTTTTATCCATGTGACCTTTAACTTTGATCCTATAAACCCCTCCCCCTCTCCCCCGAAATCCCTCTCATTTTTTCTTCTTATAATCTGTTGCAATAGTTGACTAATATTTAATGTAGGATTTTTAATCAATGTTTCTGAGTGAGATTTGACTCTACTTATTCTTCTGCTCTATTTCAGTTAGGTGGTTATCCCAGTCATACAGAATGTACTTCAGATAATTACCTCTTTTTTTTTCAGTTCTCAGGAAGTCTTTGCATGTGTTTGAAATAATGTGTTCCTTGAAAGTTTGGTAAAACAACTTCTACACCTAAACTCTTAATCTTAGAACAATATTAATTAATTAATTAATTAATATATCTGTCATCTATCTATCATCTATCTATCTATGCTTGCTTGAGGACATGCTTATTGATTTTAAAGACAGGGGAAGGGAAGGAGAAAGAGAGTGAGAGAAATATCAGTGTGAAAGAAAAATATCAATCTGTCGCCTCATGTACACACCTGAATCAAGGATTGAATCTGCAACCTCAGTATGTCTTCTGACCGGGAATCGAACCTGCAACCCTTCAGTTATAGTATCATGCTCCAACCAAATGAGCAACACTGGCCAGGGCTAGAACAATTTTTATTAATTGATTCAAATATTAAAGAATTATTTCAATAGTTATTCAGGTTATCTACTACTTCTGTTACATTTAGTAAATAATATATTATGAAAATTTTACTTAGTTCAGGTAAAGTTTCACACATGCATAAAATTGACCTTGGTAAACTCATATTTGTGATTTCTACAATTATTTCCATTAAATTTTTAGATTATTGTTTCTTTTATTTTGATCAGTCTATCTAAAGTTTTATATAATTTACTGATCTTTTCAACTTTTAGTTTTTTTATCTTCTCTATTATATCTTTGTTTTCTATTTTCCTAAATCTGCTCTTATAATTATTTCCTTCCTTTTACTATCCCTGGGTTTATTTATTTATTTGTCTGTTAAACTTATGAGTAGGATACTTAGCTCACTAATTTTTGGAACTTTTTATTTTATAATATGGGAACTCCTAGTAATTATCATTTATGAATTGCTTATACTGCGTGGCATGTTTTTTCCAAGGTAATATTTTCATTATCATTTAATTAAAAATAATTTCCTTTATGATTTCTTCGTTGACCCATGCATGCTATTTTTATCCATTGAGTTCTCTTCCTGTAATGTTAATTTTTAGTGGTAATGTTTGTTTAGACTTATGTATATATTTACTATTTAATGTATTCATTCCTTGCTTCATATACTTTTGGAATTATTTTCCTTCTTATTGAAGTCTATCCTTTCAGGAGTTCCTTTATGATGGGTCTTTTGGTGACAAACTTTAAAAAAAAATCTTTAAATGTTTTTATCTACTCTTGTTCATAGAGGACTTTGGATTAACAAATGTTTGCTATCAAAATTTGAATGTAATAAACTTCAATTTTCTGCTTTCTGTTGTTCTAAGCAGTGTTTTAATTCTAATTGTCATTCCTTTGTCAATGATCACTTTTATACATCTAATTGTAAAACTGTCCCCTTTATCTCTTTTATATTCTGCAGTTCTACTATAAAGCCTCTAGACATGAGTTCTTATTTTTCCTATTTAGGATATGTTCTACTTTGTGAATTCATTCGTGCTAGAACATTCATAGTCATTATTTGTGTAAGTGTTGTATGCTCTCCATTCCATCTGTTTTTTTTTCTTTTGTAGAATCCAGCTCAGTTTATATTAGATTTTGTTATATATCTTCCACATTTCTTTCTTATTCCTCTTTTATGTTTTCCTTTTTCTTGACTCTTCATGCTGAAATTCTGGGCAGTATTTTCAAGTTACTAAATGCCTCTTATTATTATTTATCATACTTGTATATATAAAATATAAAAATATGGTTGTTTATTGGTTGATTTTTCCTCACAATAATTGTATTTTTTCATTTTGGCTCCTTTTTGCCCACTTTTGTGATTGTGTTTGTTATTTTTGAAACACTATATATAACTGTTCTATGTATGATTCTTTAACACACGCAGTCTTTGAGATTCTAAATCTGTTGCTGATTGTTTCTGCTGACTCATTTATGTCTTGCTTTTTCCCGTGCTTGCTGTTCTTTGATTGTGATATTATTGTGTGATCATAATCGGTGATGTCTTTGAGTCCTAAATTTTGAAATCTTCTCTACGAAGAGGATTTTTTTGTACGTCTATCAATAGCCAGAACTTGCTGAAATGGTGCCACTAAAAGTTAAGAAAATATTCCAAACTAAATATTTTGGAAAATAAATTTAGGAATCAAATATACTATTATTATGACTGCACATATTTTAAGGAAAGACATTTATAAACATCTATCTTGATTTGAGCATTAAAAAAATAAAACCAGTGAATGGAAGGTATAAAATTGATTTGTTTCTGAATGATGAATTGGGTAAAAGTCATTTAAATTTAAAATAGTATTAATGAAAAACATGAAGATACTCTACAATCATGAAGGTCAATAATTTTAATTATAATTAATTATATCTTAAGCATTCTTAACAAAATATACTGAAATAGTATATTTTTTAAGTAAATTTACTATTTAAAAATTTTAAATATTATCCTTAATGTGAATCTGCAGGTCTAAACAGCGTGTGTGTTGATACTCAAGATATAAAGGACACATGGACAAAAACTGGGGGGGGGATGGAAATGGGAGGGAGGTGGGCGAGGATGGGAGTAAAGGACAGAAAACTGTACTTGAACAATGATTAAAATAAAATTAGAAGAAAAAAGAGATATTTGTTAAATGAGAAAAGAGGGAAGGGTGGTTGGGGAGGCAAGGACAAACAGAGGGAGGAAGGGTGATCTTGGCTTTCTCCTTCACACTGTTTCACTCTCATCTTGTCTTTCTCCCTTACTATATACTCAAGCTGTAGGAAACCGCCTCTTCCTTGAATTTCCTCTGTCTTGGGTTTTCACACCAGTATTCCCTTTGCCTGGAATGCTCTTGTTTTCCTGTTTTGCCACAGTGGTTAATATTAAATATCTCCCCATTGTGAGATACTCAGTACCTAAGCAAAGATGAAAATATTTTATCTCTTTTATTATTTAAAGTTATATATATAAAGGACTTTTATTATAAAATTCATTTAACCCCCAATTCTATTGTAACTTTAAATTGCAAAGAAAATCTCTTATTTAACTTTCAGGGGACAGCATGGTGATAAGGAAAGAATTCTAGATTTGCTGTCAGACAGTTAGCAAAAATGTGGAGCTCAGAACCTGGCATATAATAAGTATTTAATACACTTTAGTTTCTTCCTTCTTTCTCTTTCTGTCTTTGTAAATATTTTACTTTTAATACAAGGTGAGGTTAATTTGTGAGAATAAAAAGGAGTAAATATGTTAGAACTCTTTATTCTGCAAATTACAGTACTTGGGCTGAAAATTGGATTCAAAATTTCTGGCAAAAAAAATTGAGAAATATATTTTATTTTTGATAATAAGCTATATAATATTAAAGTTAGAAAATTGGAGTTTTTATCAAACAATACTTCAGTAATAAAATACAAATGCTTTTAAAAATAAAGTCTATTGAATAGAGCAGCAGATAATTTTAAGCAATGTTTTGGAGGCAGAATACAAGTATATTAATGATTTCAATTGATTGGGGTAATTTTTTTCAAGACACTTAGATAATGTGTTGTAGACACTTTGTTTTGGTCATATAATTTAACAAAGGCATAGAAATCAGACACTGTTCATGAATGTATTTGAAATGTCCATTTTGTGATCTGCTACAAATAAATCCTCAAATGAATTTCCTATAAGCCCCAGATCTCATTTAATTCAAAGACCACTTCTTTAATAAAGGCCTCTAATGGAACCAAAAAAAATACTACCCATCAATAGGATGTCAAAAACCTGGTAGGATGGATATATATATATATATATATATATATATATATATACACACACACACACACATATGTGCATATATAGTATTTATATTTTATATTTAATATATGTTAAAATGTATACAGATCATTTATCATAGAAATATACACTTGAAACCTATATAGTCTTATTAACCAATGTTATCCCAATTAATTTAATTAAAAATATATTTTTATCAAGTTGGTGATCATTACACAGGACCAGTTTAAGTTTGTTTTGGCTTTTTCACAAATTCATATCTTAACCTCGACATGTATTATGGCCTGAGACAATTTATACACTTTCATATAGTTTGTCTTCATTTCTGATTCTGCCTTCAGCTGTATTTTCTTCTGGAAAGCTTTACAAGCTTCCAACTGTCAAAGGAATAGATAAGACAGAATTATAAAACACCACTCACATCTGGAGACTAATTAATATTGGATGATGATAATGGGACACATCCACTAATGTTGAGAAGTACAATGTGATAAATGAAAAACAAAGGAGTTGATAAAAGCAGATACTCAAGCCAAGTTTACTTGCCTTAGAGTACAGATAACTCCTCCTAATGACTATTTTAACATTTTTAACTGTAATTTTTCAATGGCAGTGACATAATCATACAATGTCTGCTTTATGTTTCGAACATCAGTGTTTGCATGGCAAACGGTGCTAATTGGAGAGAATTCTGAGTTACCTTTTTAGAGCAAAGCCACCTGGATTATTCTGTTTTTCCCAGAGTGAACCTTCTGTTCTAGGATAAAGACAATAAGGAAATGCTCTTCAGGCCATTTTAATGACATACAAAAGCTTAGAAACCCCCTCTAAATAATTGAAGGCAACCATTAACAGTATAGCCAACCAGTCTCTTAATGGACAGGTCATGAGGGACAATGGGCACAGAACCTCTCTGAAAAAGTCCAAAGAACATTTAGTGGTTTATAATTGATTTTTCTGGGCAGATTTCCTTTTTTCAAATCGTAATTATATCAGTGTCATTAATAATGGCTGTTGCAAGGGGCCTTGCTTTACTCTCCAAAGGAAAAATTATATTGGTCAGAGAAGTCTCATAATTATTTCTACTTATTTGAAGCAGAATACAGACTTAGTTTTTCCCCCTCATTGGAGCATCTAAGACACTTAAGCCTTTCCCTGAGGAATCAGGATAATAATAACAGAGCCGGGAAATGAAGCAGTTTACTACACATCGCTTACTATGCGGGAATAGGCTAAAAGAGTTTTGCTGTAATAGTTTAACTCCTAAACCATTTTGTAGTAATTATTTTTTTCTAAATTTGAAAGGTTTGATGCATTTCTTGAGGATGTTAAGTATTTTTCTAAATTTCTTTTCTCAAAGAAATTTCTTTTTAAAGAGGTTCTTATTAACAATTAGAAAAGATGAGCCAAATAGCAGAATGCAGAGGATTGGTTGAAGCAGGAAAATGCCTCAATTTTTAGCCATGCCTTTATTAAGATATTTATTTGAATATATTAGGTAATACAAATTCAAATCCAAATTTCTTGGAAAATGGCCTCTCTTGCTTTAATTTTGTACACATACACACACATAGAGATTCATACTACTTTTTTTGGTAAAATTTTCCATACTTGAGTTGATCTGTTAATCTTTATAGTGACTTCTTATACAACTATATGGTAAGCAATGTTTGTTTTTGATATTTTTACTAATTTTGACTTAGAAAAATTTCAAATATTTTATTTTTAATAACCTTATTTACAAAATATTAATTTCTTTCCTATTTATCTTTACTGCCTAGAAGTGATTACATATGGAGATATTTTGGTTGTTTCGAAGGGTGGATTTATCCTTTTGTTAAGGCAAGGAGTTGTGCTCTCATGGGATCTGGTCTACTTTAACTAAAAAAATATTTTTAAGGTCTTGCAAGAGTCAGAACAACATAAATCCTTGGTTATGGCTGAATATGAGGTCAAAGGTGTAAGTTTTTCTGTTTAACCTTTATAGTAAAAAGTATGCATGGATTACTTATTTGTAAATACAGGTTTTAAAATTTACTTTTATTTTACAGACATAAAAATAACAATATAGGTTATTTAAATGATAGGACTGAATTATTTGGGAAAAAGATGTTATGTGTATAAAGTTAAGGTTCATATGTTGAATTTTGCACACCATAGTCCATTTTCCAGAGAAATTCTGAAAAATGAATTGTCCATATCACTGAGTTATCTAGAGTATTTTTATAAAACCATGGGCATTTCAGAATAGGTATACAGCATTTCTTCACAGATTTTCTGTTGAAGTCAAATTGAAGTGCCACAGGTTCTTTCAACACTGAGATATTGTGGCCACCTTCTAAGATTGACCCTCATGATCCCCACCCCTTTCAGTAATAACACTGTTACACAATCCCCTTCCATACTACACCAGGGTTGGTCTGTGTGACCAACAGAATATGAATGAAGTGAGAGCAACTTCTAAGATTAGATTATAAAAGACACTGCCTTTTTGGTCTTAAATGTGTACTCTCTTTCAGATGTGATAAGCCCCCCATGACGAGAAGCTGAAGCTTCCTGCCAATAGTCATGAATGAGCTTGAAATAAGATTTGCCAACCTTACTTAAGCCTTCAGCTGACCATAGCCCACAACAGCTTGACTGCAACCCTGTGTGCGACCTTGAGCCAGAGCCACACAGCTGTATCACCGCTAGACTGCCGATTCTCAGACAGTTTGTTAGATAACACATTCATTTTTTAAGCTGTTGAATTTTGGGGTAACTCATTATATAGCAATGAAAAATGAATATAATGAACCTGTAGATTAGTATATTTTTCTATAAGGTTAGCTTATTAAATAACATTTTCAAAATGGTGGTGTTTGCTAAGAGGTGATAGAGAATATTAGAAGAAAACAGACACACATATTGTGGTCTTTGCCAGTATCATGCGTCACAGATATTCTGTTGTCTAGCTTCCTAATATATACCACAGAGTTAGGTTAAATTGCTCTAATGACCATTCATATTTTTAAATTGTAGAATTCTTAGAGGGTTCTCATGCTTTCAGTTTGGGAATCTCTTTGTAAATGAATACTTTATTCACCACAGTATTGCTACTTTTCTATAGATTTCTATTGCATGAATGATTAATAGTTAGAAAGAGAAGGCTGCTATTGCAGAGATAGTAAATGAAGGGAAGGGAATGTTTGACTAATGTATATCCTCTGCATAATCTACATTGGCTTTTAAGAAGCATGAAGAAAATCAAAGAGGAAACAAGAACCATGAAGGAAGATATGAAAAGATGGGCACAGTAGAGTAATTTATCCCAGCTAATACAATAATAAAATTTGCCAAAATAAGTAGTAGACCATCATGCTTCATGAACAGTTCTCATATTATAAAGAACTTATCCTAGAGGAGTGAGAATCCTATATCAAAGAAAATATTGTGTGTCAACATATCTAATATGTACTTAGAAAGTCCAATGATAATGAAATTTTTTCATGTTTATGATTACACTACTGAACATTTGTATATAATCTGTTTTTTACTTAATGTCAAATGTTTGTCAGTACATAAACTATGAAATTCATATTTTAAGAAATCAATTGTGATTTCCAAATTAAAATAGTATCACATTCTTATATTAAAAATTCTTCACTGATAATAAAATAATATTGTGGAATAGTATCAATTGGTTAATATTAATGTGGATGGTAGTTTTTAAATGTAGGAACTATTTTTTTTCTGTAGTTTACATACTAGTTACTATCTTTACACCCATTTGACTTATTACCACATGATCTATAGAACAGACTAATTCTTTGGATGATCAGGTTTGCAGTTTCAGTAAATGACATTCTGTTTCGGTAACAAAAATTTAGAGGACCTTCACTATGGGAACTGGAGTCATATTAAAACCCAAACTGGTCCCAGTACTAAAACTAATTTCGATTTTAGTAGGTTATAGCTATTGAATGCCTACTCTTTTCAAGTAGTAAATGAAGTAAATGACTTGCATTTAAAAGTCTCATTTAAGTGATTCCTCATAATAGGTCAAGGAGCTGTCATTTCTCTCCTAACAGATAAGGAAAATAAGAATAAAACCAGTTATATGTGGTCATGCATCTAAATAGTGTGAAAGCTTGAATTCTAACCCAGATCTGTCTAAATTCACTATGACTTAGAATGAGTATTAGTTTCTTGATTCTCAAAGACCTGAAAAGGAGTTTAAAAGGAATATAATAAGGTTATTCTCAATTGGGTTGATGGAATTTGAAGCATTGTTTATAGTCCACAACTAGTTAAAGACAGAAGTGATAGTAGAACTATCAGTTTTATTTTAATTGCTTTATGATTTTAAATTATAGTACTATTTTCTCATGTGTAAAACAGTGGACTAATGAGTCACCAAAAATTCAATAAGAAACAGAAGAAAAATGAAATGAGCAATTGTCTAGTCATTTGTAATGTTTCATCCATATCTAAGTATCTTTTTATTAGTTTCTTGTTAAATTGCTGATTGGAAATTGAAACTAGTGATCAAGAAGCAGGTAGGTGTCTCTCAATTAGTTAGCAGCTAATTAACTTGCCTTAAAATGAGTTAATTCAAGTAGAGTGCACTCAGCAAATATTAGTATTTTTTCATAATCAAATTTAGGTATCAACACCAAGATTTTGTTCTTTACCTTCATTCAAAACTGCAAAAATAATGTCAAGAATTAGAAATGTGCAAACATTTTAGCTGCCAACTCGTTTTTTATTTCTCTAATTTTTTTCAACAGAATCAAACCATGGCCTTTCAGTAAGGGTTCTGTTGCTCCAAAAAGGGCAGGTGTCCTAACTCTGGATACCCTGCACCCCTTGGATGTCAGACTTGCCCTCTGGCTGCAAGAGAAATGGCCAAATCACATCAGGCAGCAGGGGCACAGGGCAGCTCACATATTTCTTATAGAAAATTTTTATTAAAAGATTGAATGTTCTCTATAATATTACAATATTTTGAAATCTATGGGGCCTAATAAAAACTGTGCTTACAAACAAACAATTTAAAAACACATACACACCTTTCACAAAAGTATTTATTGGAGTGAACTGTTTTCAAAAAGGAAACCCCACTAAATTCCCGATTGGCTACCAAGGAAAGTTGCTACTCTGCTGTACTCTCCATATGGCCCACATTTCCTTTATTAGCATCTCCTGAGGAATCCCTGAAAGAAAATGGAGGCAAAAGATGTATTCTCTAAACTGACGCATCATCTTTTTTGAAATCTCTCAAGGTAACTTCACATGATTTGTCATACAATTACAGGCTTAAAAATCCTCAGAAGAAATGAGTGTATCTTCATTCAATTTATAGATTTTCTTATTAAGTGCTGGATGAAGGAAAGAGACAGTAGAGTAGCAGAAGAGAAAAAATAAATTAACCAATTGCTAATTATGTTTGTACTTCTAGCCCCAAATGGTAACTGTTTAAAATAGGCAAAAATGTGGTTGTGTTTTTTAAATTTAATCTTTATTGTATCCCCCTCCATTACCATTTAGTCCCCTTATACTCCCTTCCTTCCAACAATCACCGCACTGTGTTTTTAACTATATTTGAAATGAGCAAATCTTGCATTTATCCCTCAGGAGTATGACTCAGTCAACACTTTAATAAGGCCGGTGATCAAGGGAAAACTTGCTGAGGGTTGGAAAACATAATCTACTTGCTTTTACCTTGAAATTTATATTAGAAAATCTGGCAATATTTACCTACAGGGATTATATAGTAGTAGTATTTACTCTTTCATCATTTTAAAATAGAAAGTTAGATGTCTGATTTGTATATTTGGCTTTCAAAAGTAGCAATATTATATTCACATTTTCCACTAATGGAAAAATAAATTTGTGAAGGCTTACTGAATGCAGTCAAAATTCATGGCAGGGTTACATTTGAATAATTGGTGCCTGCCTGTCTTTGGGATTTTTGTTTCTCTGATTTTCACCAAACTAGATCAGAAATTTAGGGAAAGTTTGAATTTGTGTCCTTGCTACTTACCAGAATAAATTTCCTGAAAGAATGAAAACATACTAGAAAAACACAAATGCTGCATACTCCCTGACTGCACTGGTTCTTGGTGGGCAATATTCCAAATATTCTACCGAGAATAGTTCCTGGAGTTCCTGGTATCACTTCTCACTGCCTCCCACCACTTAAAGGAAAGTCGTGGTCTTCTGATAATTTGATATTGTGGGTTCTATAACCTCTGCTCTAAGTCATATATGACAATGTATTACTTCTTCCCTCCAAACAATAATTTTTAATAGAAAGTGAAAATTGATTTAATCATTTAAAATAGCCATATATTTTTAGAAATGCAAAATGTCATTATAGAGTACATAGATTTCCAGACTGTTGGAAATTAAATTACTCTTTCAACTTGAGGCTTTTATGTATTTTCTGAAATTCTTTTATATTTCATATTTTTATTAGAAATATCAGATCTATCATTCCTTGATTACTCTTACTTGATTGTTTCCTATCACTTTGCATAGCAAGGCAAATGTAATGAAAATATTACGTTTCTGCAATCATATAATCTCAAGACTGGAAAACAACTTAGTTTATTCACTGTTTCAAAAAACAGATAAAAACATGGAATTCAAAGAAGTGATGAGGAAGCAATTTAAGAAAAGTATGACAAGGAGAGTGAAAGTAACTGATTATGACCTTAGGATATGAAATTGAATTAAAATGTGGAATTTATAGCTGATTGAAATATAGCTGGCAAAAATGTAATTAGTGTGCAGCCTTACACAGCACCTCAGGGCTAAAATTTCACTCCTGGTGACTGTGTGTCACCAAAATAACCCCCAGCCATCTGAGCATGTGGAGAAGGTGTTGTTTTATTGTTCTTGGAAGCCAGAACATACACTTTGATATTCATTATGTTTATAATCTTAATTTTGTTCTATAAATTTAGGTATATTCTAAAGTTTTAAATGAAGTATATGCAGAGTACTTGGTTCTACCAACTTATTTTTTTTTTCCTTTTTTAGATATAGCAAACTTTGACATACTAAATCCAGCTTCTGTAATTTTAACAAATCTATTTTTAAAAATCAAACAAAAGACAGTATAACTCCTATGAAATAGGGCATGCACAATATTTGCTCTGTGCTTGTAATTTTCATGCAGACCCTATGCTTGATGCAACGAAGTATCTTCTAAATGTCTTTCTACTTGAATACATTCAGTCCACACAGGTCTGTTGTTGGTGCAGTCCTGGCACGGGCCCCAGGCTTGCTACCAGAGAATCTCTGCTCCTTTGTATCTAAGCAGGCTGGGCTGCTGGCGCTAAGAAAACTGATAAGCTAGAGTCAGGTGCTCATGTAAAGAAAAGAAAGTGTTTTATTTTCAGGTGTCAGCCACCTGGAAGATGGAAGACTCATGTTGCAAAGCCCATCTCTTGGGATGATGGGGGATTTGTGTCTCAAAGTCCATCTGCACATCTCAATGCAGGCAGAGGTTTTTTATAAGGAGGGAGGGGGAGCAAGACAAAGATCAGGGATGGGTTGAAAAGTTCTTTGTATGCAGACAAGTGCAGTCCATTTTGATAAGGCAAGTGATGGTCCAGTGGGCATCCTCCTGGTTTACTTATCTTGGTTTCACATCAGTCAGGCTCCAGGGTTGAAGGTCAGCAAATCGCCCAGAGCTGGGATACCTGAAGGTTGGTGTCTGCTTCTTTTGAAGTTAGTTCCTAGGATTCTTATGCAGACATGCTGTTTATCTATAAGCTACTTATTAGTCAGAGTCAGCACTTACAGAAACATTGTTAAAAGAACAGTGGGGTGGGTGACAATTTCCCAGTTCTACACCATGAAGACTGCCTGGTGCACAAACCAGACAGGCTTCTACCTGGTGGTGTTTGCTGCGCAACATGGAATTTGCCTGTGAGATCTCCGTACAGAGTGTTTGTACCAGGAAATTCCTTTGCTCTCCATTTTCTATCAGGTAATTTTGTTTTAATTAATACCAAATGCTCGTGTCCAATTTCTCTGTGTTGGACATTGTGACAAAAAAGAATTATGAGAAGTAAAAACACCCTCAAAATTTTATTTAACAGCTCAGGAATTTGCTGATTCCATTAGCGGCACTCAATTGTATCTGAAACTGACTTGTTCTTTTATTGACTGCATTTTGATTCAGATTAATAATTTAAGTTCTGATATCATACAAATGATGAAATATGTGTAAATGCTACTTATAAAGACAGTGCAATATTTAAGTTCATGAGTATGTTTAGAGAGTTGTGGTTATTTTTCCTCTATTCACACTTGACAAAGTGAGGCAATGAAGAAGCAGGGCTTTCAGAGACCTACAATTCAAACACCAGTCATTGGAGCAGCACTGGCATTCCACGTGCTTGTTCCAAATGTGAATCCCATCCCATCCCCACCCTTAACCCATGCCCATTCAACTGAATCACAGTCTGCATTTCAACAAGACCTTCATGTGTTCCAGGTGGTCCATATGCCCTTTCCTCAATCACACTTTTCTTAGTTCCTCTATAATAAACACGTTTAGGTATACATGCAGGTTTACATTTAGGCTACAAAATGTCCAAGTTAGATAGTAACAGGGGAAGGAAAATGCAGGGAATGAATGAAAGAGATATGTTTCTGTACCTAAATAGTAGATGGAAGTAAGAGTAGCATTCCTGGGAAATGAAGAGAAAATTCTTCATTGGGCAAAACCTAAGTCAAGTAAATATGGTTGGCCTTTTGTATCTGTGGATTCTGCATCCTCAGACTCAAACAACCATAGATCAAAAATATTTGAAAAAAAGTTAGATTCTTGCTCACATGTACTATGTGTCTTTAGGGCTATGAATGTTATATCTGTATTAAAAGTCTACAGAATTTTTTCTTGTCATTATTCCCTAAGCAATTTGTTATAACAACTATTTCTAATGCATTTACATTGAATTAGGTATTACAAGTAATCAAGAAGTAATTTAAAGTATAAGGGAGGTTGTACATAGGATATATACAAATACCACATCATTTTATATATGGGATTTCAGCATCCAAGGGTTTTGGTTTATATCTGAGGGGGGTCCTGAAACCAATCCTCCTAAGATAATGAGGGATCACTGTACAACAAAAGAAAATGAGGACTTTATATCGACCATTTTATAAGTAAAGATGTTTTTTTCTTTCTTCAATTGATTATTTCTATAATAACTGTGTCATATGTTTTTAATCAAATAAACATGCAAGTTTACTGATTATGTCTTTAGAAAAATGAGTGACATCATTGAATTATTATCTAGTGAAAACTATCTTGAAAAAGTAGAATAACATAGGAACGAAGTTCAGATAAAGGGACTTTCTGTGCTATGCTTGATATTGAGAAGTATGTGCCTTTTATAAAAGACATCATGAATTCAACCTTCCTTATAAGAAACTACTTCAAATTATCCCTGAGTGATGAAAATATTTCCCATGATGACAAACTTACCATGAATCTCTTCACCTTTTTTAACAACACACTATTCTAATGAGATGAAATTTTTATATAATGGATACCTTATTCTATAATCAGTGAGCTAGGTGAAACAAGAGCCGATTATATTAATTCAGTATTTTGTATAGATAATTACTGACCATCTGGATATAAGAATGCTTTCTTTGTCATGAGTTTTCTTGAACAAAATCTAAAAATTGCTGACTGTGATGAGAATTAACAAGAGGACTTTAAGGAAAAGACTTTACCAGTCAGTGTCTTTAAATACTGGATATAAGAATAATGAAGTGTTATGAGGGATTCATGTTTCAAAATGAGCTACCAGTTGGTAATTAGTGAAGCGTACAACACCCTGGTGAGACAGGTATGTTTTACTGCTGACATTTTACAGATGCAAAGTGGGCATTAGAAACTAATGAAGTGTTTGGCCTCAGGGAATTTAAAAATCAGCATCAGCAGAAAGCACTGACTTTTCCAAGTCCAATTGCCATGTGAGTAGCAAGGCCAGTGTTAGCAAATACTTACTGGCTGTGTGATTTTGGCAAAGTTACTTAGTTTCCTTGCTTTGCTCATCTATAAAATGGAAGAGTAATAGCATTTATTTCCAAAGGTTATTAGGATCGAGTTAATCAATGCAAACTACTTTAAAAAGTACCTGATGTATAATTGACCAACTACTGTCAGTGAATTACTGGATATGAGTCCTTCAGAGCACTTGGGGACTTCAAAGTGGACAGAAGAAATCCCTGCCCTCATGAGCTTACTTTCTAGTTATCAGCAGAACATTCTCTCAGCTGATAGACAGCTCTGTAGTGCCCTTATGAACAGGTAGAAATAGGAAGTCCTGGAGGTTTTCTTTCTTTTTTTTTAAGTTCTGGGGGTAACTTCACAGTGGCTGGTGACTTTTGTCAATATCCTGTGAATGAGTTCTTAACAAAAAAAGGAACTTTACTAATTTCTCTTGAAAGCAAACAGCTATGTTAGGCAATTATTGCAGGTTGGGTGACAAAGGCAACAAAAAATGATCTCCATTCTTCAGGGTTCATACAATAGTGGAGTAAGAAGCACAAATAAATGACTCTAATTAAGGTTATTTTGAGAAATATAAATATAAAAAAAGAACAAAGAAGCAAGAGAAGGAGTGCCATGGGCAGGGGGAAAAAAGGAGAGCAAAAATTCAGAATGTGAACAAAAAGGGTAAAGAGCAGGGAAGAGTAGAAATAAGGGAAGGCTATGTTTGATGTTCAATGGAATTTTTGATTTTTTAAAAAAAATTTTACTTACTTATTTTTAGAGAGGGGAAGGGAGGGAGAAAGAGAGGCAGGGAAACATCAATGTGTGGTTGCCTCTCACACGCCCCGTGCTGGGGAGGTGGCGCGCAACCCCGGCATGTGCTCTGACTGGGGATCCTACCAGCAACCTTTTGATTCACAGACGGGTGTGCAATCTACTGAGCCACACCAGCCAGGGCAAATTCTTGATATTTTGTACCTGTAATAGTGTTTGCAACATTTTGAAGGTGGAGACTGAAGGGTTGAGAGCAGATGTCTTAGTTCTGTTAAAATACCTTTCTAGGCCCAAGATGGAGACACGCCTACCTGACCGCCAAGTCAGCAAACCAAACTTAGACAAGTCTCTTGTCCTGTCCCAGTAAAAAATACTCTGCCTTGCAGGCAAGAAGGGGCTGGGAAGAAGTATTCCAAGTCATGAAAGTCAAGGACCTACATCCCAGATGGTTCTATCCAGCAAATCTATCATTTAGAATGGAAGGACAGATAAAGTCCTTCTCAGATAAGGTCAAGTTAAAGGAGTTCATCATCACCAAGCCCTTATTGTATGAAGTGTTAAAGGGACTTACCTAAGAAAATGAAGATTAAAAATATGAACCGTAAAAAAAGACTTCAAATTCACAGTTAGTAACAGCCATGCCTAAAACAAAAGCAAACAACTAGAACAGGAACAGAACCACAGAAATGGAGATCACATGGAGGGTTAGCAACAGGGAAGTGGGAGGAGGAGAAAGGAGGAAAAGATATAGAGAATAAGTAGCACAGACAATAGGTAGAAAATAGACAGGGGGAGGGCAAGAACAGTATGGGAAATGTAGAAGCTAAAGAACTTATGACACATGGACATGAACTAAAGGGGGGAATGTGGGTGGGAGGGGGTGGGCAGGGCTTGACTCCTCCTTGAGGGAGTGAAGGGGGAAAATGGGACAACTGTAACAGCATAATCAATAAAAAAAAAAAATGCTCTGCCTGACCCAAACCGCAGCGCATTCAGTCAGCCAATCCCTGAAAGCCAAGCCAGCTCTGGGCTCTATACTTTCTTGTTCCTTCTCATCCCAAACAAGGTTTACTATGTGAACCCAACCAATAAGATGTTTTCTGTTTTTCTCTCTCTTGTTCTTTATTGTTGATCCTATAAAAGCTTTCTTTCTTCTTCCCGTTTTGCAGTTCTCCAAAAGGAGATCATCTATTTCATGAATTGTTAAATAAAGTTTGTGTCACCTAAATTGCTTTCAGTTTTTAAAATCGTACCCTCATTACAAGTAGGCCCTGTTTTTAGAGAAAAACATATTTAGTATGTTAATATAAAGTAGAATTTTTTTGGCAACTTATATTTGGCTCTTTTTTATTAGTTTAGGCCCATTCATATTGAAACTATATTCGAGTTTAAAAAAATATAGCACTTTTTGAGTATGAAAAGAGAAAATATCTAAGAATTGGGAGCATATAATGAACTGACTGGAGAATATCTAATTAGTTATGACGAAAGCAATAGGTTTTTTCTCTATATCCCTCAACACAGACACATACATACACAGAAGACATGACCGCAGGGCCTTACCTTTTATATTTAACTCTGATGGGAAGAACACTGTTCCCTGTGATGAAGTATTTTTTAATTATGTGTGTTTAGGTATTTAATTTCAGTAGACATAAATGAAAAACACAGTTATTTGAGAGATTCGATAGCTTACTTATCTACATGACAGTACAGACAGAAACATACTAGCATTTGGGAACAGCTAGAACTGTAAGAGTTTATCTTTCTGGGCCTTTATTTTACTGATGAGAAAACAGGACTAAAAAAGTTAAGATTTCCCCAAACTCAAAGTTTCAAACAGCCAGACCAGGGCTTTTTTTTCTAATATTATGTATTCTCTGAACAAAAGTCACTGGTAACAATAATATGTTTGACCTCAGATATTTATAGACAATTTACATTATAAACATGTTATTTTCTGATTTACAGAATAATGTTCTTAACACAATGAGAACTTAATAAAGCAACAAAAATTCCTCAGAGAATGGCATAAATATTAATTGTGGATTGCTTATGGGTTAGCACTACAGTGTAACTTTGAATAAAAGGATATGGAAAGTTTACATAATGTAAATTGAAGACTAAAGCACCAATATTAAAAACTGAGTAGAATGTGAGTATTATAATGAACTGAGAATTAAATTTCATAGTTCTCTGAGCACTGAAGTACCTTAGCTGATAGTTGGTGGGCCACCAGATCCTGTTGGATCACCTTTACTTAATCCTCCTTGTAACCGCCACCTTCTTTAGAGACCTAAATTTGGGCTACAGAAGCCACTACAGAGAACTGGAAGTGCCTATGATTTTTCTCCCATACCACATATATTGTACATCTCCATTAAGGCCTGTCACCAATGATTGATTGGAATCAGAGTATGTAAGCTCAGCTTCTCTGTTTCCGAAGTATGAACTCTGAGATGTAATTGAGACTGCAGAGCTCCCCTTAGTCACTCTGAGTTTGATTGGCATCTTCCTTCCCAGTCCTGCTGCCTGCATTCTATTAGCAGTTCTCCTGGGAGTTACCTTAGTCACTTAAATGCAAATTGCTGTCTCAGGGTCTACTTTTGGGCAACTCCATCTAAGACAACTATCAAAGCTATTTAGGATCCATCCATTAAACCATCCACTCATATTTATCTATACTGCTACCTTCCTCTATCTTTCTTTGCTTACCTTCATTCTGCATCCTACTCCACCCCAATAAGCAATACTTGGAAGAGCATATTGTGTACACCCTATTCCTAAAGAAATTTTATAACTCTTTATACTCATATAATCATACACAAATATACACATATGGAAGAATACCTGTGTTTCAAAAATGGGATTATTTGCACATACAGAGTGGGGCAAAAGCAGGTTTGCAGTTGTTCTTATGGAAAAAGAATATAACAATAAATAATAATATAAGAATAAACTCTGCTTTCCTTATTGAACAATATTTAGGTTCCTAATAAAGAAGGAAATTATTTATAACTAAGTGTGCTATTGTAACTCACCCTAGTTATAAGCTTTATAAAAATATTTTCTTGGAAGGAGAAACTGTGTTATAAATGCTGATATGTAAAATGTATGGTTAGAATTTGAAGTCATAGTTGGGAAAAGTTTTAATGCTGTCAGTCATTTATGCTCTCTCTGAAAGGTTTATATTCTAACACCTTTGGTTGCCTGTACATTATGCATTTATGTATAAAAGATAATAAGTTTTATTTAGCTTGTACACAATTCCCATGCTATTGTGTTCTGATTTTATATTATATTATATGCTAACATTTCCCTAATGCTCACTTAAATAATATTTAATACTGATTTAATGTGCTTTTCATCTTCAAGTATGTTTATAATTAACTTTTACAATGTACTAGAAGGGTTGATATCTTCATTTCCATTTTCTAAGTGTAAAGTCTGAGACAGAGGGAAATTAATTGACTTTTTCTTGGTCATAAACACAACAAGAGTCAACACATGACTTAGAAATCTTTGACTTCCGATTCTATGTTTAATCCATTAGCATTAATCACTGCCATTCTCTTATAAAATAAACTTCTTCAAAATATTATTTATTCCATAATTAAAACACGAATATTATGTCAATCACCATCTTTCAGATTTTACTTACTGATTCCTAAAATTTTGATCAGATAAATGTGGTTCCCTTTCTATAGAATCTGTATAATTTGTCCTTATCTGGAAATATTGTGAGTTATCTTCATATTCCAACATGATGTAGATATGACTATAAAATAAGAGCCATTTGCTGTGTAGGAAATATAAGCTTTATAAAACACAGAGAAATATTTTCATCCTCTGAAAGTTGCTTATATGTATGTGTGAATTGCTTTTCAAATAATCAGAATTTGTGAATAGATGAAGATCTATTAAATTAGAGAACAGAATACATGTGTATTGTTGTGACAGCTACAGGTAGTAACATTTGAAAGGATAGAGCAACAGGACTTCTAAACACATGCTGGCTTGGCTAATGTGCAGAATCTATAATCCAATTTAAACTCAGTAAATTCCTCCTGTCTTACACTATGAATTTATCCCTGTGAATTAACAATAATGACAGTTTTCATTGACCAGATAATGCTGAAATTACTAGAATGTCAAAGTGGATTCAGCTGTTCTTCTGAGTTACTCCCTTTTTCAAACTTACACTTGCTCAGAAGCAATAGAAAAGAAAAATACTTGTTTCTTTTCTTGCTCCTATATTTCTTCAGAGAAGACCTTAATTTATTTTGGATATTTCTTTGCTTCTGGTAAGTTATAGAAATTCAAGAAGTTCTTTCTTATTGTAGTATACCATTGAATGTGATATATAATTTTTACATTTAATTTTTAAATTTAATGTGCCTCTTGTGAATATTCTGGAATAGCAGTAGCACAATGAGACTGTCAAATTTGAACATGTGGTTTGCTGTAATATCTGTAGCAGTACTATCACAATGATAAGAAATAATGAGGGGGAGCATAAAGAAAGAGTGTGAAAACAATACAAGTAAGTATAAAATTCATGGAAATGTAGTAATTGAGAACATTTTTAAATGGCAAAAATGGAAATTAAGGTTAGCAGTTGATTTATGAACCAGATTTATCTTGCTAGCTTCTTATGAATAAAACAGCTGACACAAATGTAGAGAAAAATTTTAAATGACCAGCTATTTCTATTTATTCATTAAATCATCCTTGTAAGTTATAGTAGGCTGTAACTTTGAATTCACTGGCAAAGAATATCACCACACAAACTCTTTTTAGGTTATAGTAATTCCATTTCACCATTTCTTCCCAAGTGAATTTAGAAACAATGTTATATCAACAAAACTGTAAATTGCAGAAGTTACTACTTCTTATTATACTGTAAAACTCCTAGAGGTGGCCATGACAGAGATAAACAATTTGTATCTTGTGTTAATCTGACATAAAACAAGACAAATTAATTAAGAAATTATATGCACAATAGTAAATCAGGGAGTACTCAAAGACATGGTAGGTATGAGGTTAGGCCAAAGAATGGGTTTTAAGGTAAGATAACACAGAATAATAACATGCTCAGTATACACATATATTCATATATATGTATAGGTAACTTTTTAGGAAGCTCCAAATAAGACCTACTTTCTCGTAGTACTTGATCTCGTAGTCTAGTATGGCTCCACTGGAAAAAGCAGGTGCTTGCCATGATAGAGCAATGCTATTTTGGGATGCCCAGTCCTTCCTCACCGTACCTATCAGGGAAGGTGCTGAAATAAAAGAAAAGAACTAAAAATTAATTGGCAGGAATCATATTCCATAATCCTTTCTTTAATATTTTGTCTTCCAAGAAATATAATTCTCACTGAGAAGGACATCATGCATAGGTGTCAGATTAAGGAAGCCTTAGTATCTACTCTATTCAATCTAAATAAAGTATTAAAATATATTTAAAAATACTACTAGGGAACTTAGGAAATTTCCATGTAGTTCAAGAATAAGAGCCAGAGCTCATCACCTTTGGTTTTTTTAGAGGGGGACATTTTTCTTTGAACTGGCTTTGGTTTTGACATGAAGTACAATACACTTGGTTCCTATATTTTACCAAATCTAAATCTTCTATAGCAAAATCCTCAATTTTATACATGGTCACTTATATAATTTTCTTTCTCTTCAAGACTTAAGACTTTATAAAGTTCTAGTATTTTATAAAAGTATATGTCACAAACTTATTAAAT
Source organism: Tonatia bakeri (assembly GCA_004024845.1). NCBI lineage: Eukaryota > Metazoa > Chordata > Mammalia > Chiroptera > Phyllostomidae > Tonatia > Tonatia bakeri. Next base: position 107,381 of record PVIA01004203.1, read on the forward strand.
GTAGTAAATTATTGCATATCAATGTATTTTTTTCTTTTGCATGGTTTCAGTTGCATTTGAATAAAATCAAAATGTTTGACTTTTGAAGTTTATTTTCAGAATCATGTCATTTTCCCCTTTATAACATTGTTTTAACAGTCTAATTTTAACCTAAAGTAATCTTGTATTAAACTTCCAAAATTTACCTAAAATGTATATATTGTAAATTCATTTCTATCAGAAATATTTTTCATTTTAAGTTTTCAAATTTTTAAAACAGTAGTTTTTTACATAAATATTAAGACTCATAAAAAGAGAAATGAGCAAGATGGTGGAGGAGTGAATGGAAGCCACACTAACCTCCTCCCAGGAACAATCTGGAATCACAACTAAATTGTGAAGAAATCATCCAGAAAAAACAACTGAACAATAGTGAGAGAGAAGCCTTATAACCTCAAACAGACAGAAGAATTATCTTTAGCACAGCCTAACTAGTAAGTGTATAGTGGAGACTCCAGAGGGCTGGCTATGCACCCACAGGCACCAGTGCTGGAGGGATAATTAAGCAAATGATTGGGTGCCCCTGAGAAGTGTGGGGTCTAAACCCTAACTGAATTCCACAACCGAAAGTATCAGAGCCCTCAAAAGTACACAGATAACAACTAATGGTGAAAAGCTACAGGGTTGCTCTCTGCCACAGAATGATGGCTAGAGATACAAAGAGCTGTTTAGGGGCCAACACACAAATTTTCATTTGCTGCCACTTACCCTGGGCTCCGGCAAAGGTGGGGACAGAGTGAGTTAGAGACACCAGATGAGAGACTGGAGATGGAAGCTTTGGGGAGAGAACTGAAAGAGCAACCTCCAGGATCCTGGGACTGAGTCACCCCACATATGCAGCAGCCATCCTGCTCAGGTGGACCTTTCCTCTCTGAGCAGCAGTAGCCTGAGGGGAAACAATAGCCCCAAACCCAGGAGGGATTCTGCCCTGCCCCATGGGGCTGAAGCCTGACAGCTGAGTTCAGAGTGACTAGATAAACAACTGAAGGAGACAGCCACAGACAGTGCATCCTTGGGTCAACATCTGACATCACCAGAAGCAGATCCAGAAAGAAAAAACAGTGGTAAATATTAGAGGCTACTGAGTTGAAATCAACTATGGTCTTCTCCATGATTAGCGATATTTTCTTTCCTACAAAGGTTTTTAACATTTGTTTTTTATCCAACAAGTTTGTGCATATTAAGTCACTAGATTTTATATTATAGTTTATTTCTCTGCTTTCTTATCATAGGCTTAAATGCTTTATACCCTTATTGATACTGGTTCCTTTGCTATTGATACTGCCATTGCAGAGGAGAGTTATTTTTGCAGTTGTGGATTTGTTTTCTGGGCTTTGTGTTTTTGTTCTGGCAGTGCCTGCACAACAGCATACAAGACATGGTGGGTTGAATGACCCTCAGTCAACAAGCTGTAGGGAAAGACCCACCAAAGAAAGACTCAACAACAATAAAAAACCAGTTACATCCAGAGAACCAACATAAATGGCATAAAGGACATCCCAGGAGCATGAAGTTCAGGAGATCAAAGAGACTGCACCACTGAATCTCACAGGTCTCCTACCATAGAAGTTCACACCACAAAATCAGGAAGAAAAAATAGATCAATTTAAGAAGCAGAAGCAAACAAGAAGAGTCTCAAAAATAATGGGAAGATAAATAAATAATCCCCAACAGAAAGAAATGGAGGAATCCTCAGAAAAGTGCTAAATGAAATAGAGGTGAGTCAACTATCAGATACTGAGTTCAAAGCAATGGTTATAAGGAAGCTCAATGAGCTCAGTGTGAACTACCAAAAACTACAGGGAAGCTATGAGGACTTACTACAAACTATATCAACATGAAAAAGGATGTAGAAATTATCAACAAGAGCTAAGAGGAAATTAAGGATACAATTTCTGAACTGAAGAACTCAATAGAAGGAATAAAAAGCAGGTTCTATGAAGCAGAGGATCGAATCAGTGAGCTGGAGGACAAGGTAGAAAGAAATTCCCAGAAAGAGCAAGAAAAGGAAAAAGACTCAAAAAGAATGAAGTTGGGTTAAGGGAGCTGCAGGACAACATGAAACATAATAATATTCATATAACAGGAATACCAGAAGGAGGAAAAGAGGAGCAATGGATAGAAAATTTGTTGAAAAAGTAATGATGGAAAACTTCCCTAATTTGATGACAGAAAAAGCCACTCAAATCCAGGAAGCACAGAGGGTTCCAAACAAGAGGGACCCAAGGAGGCCTATTTCAAGACACATCATAATTAAAACAACAAAATTCAAGAACAGAGAGAATCTTAAGGGCAGCAAGAGAGAAACAGTAAGTAACATAAAAGGGAGCCCCAATAAGGCTAGCAGCTGACTTCTCAATGGAAACACTCCAAGCCAGAAGGCAATAGCAAGAAATATTCCAAGTAACGAAAACCAAAGGCCTGCAACCTAGACTATTTTATCCAGCAAGGCTCTCACTTAAAATGGAAGGTGATATAATGAGTTTCTTAGACAAAAGGATAGAAAAAAGAAGGCTAAAACAATACATCTCCACCAAACCAGCACTGCAAGATATGCTAAAGGGACTGCTTTGAGAAGATGAAGAAAAAGAGTGGGACAGAGAGGAACACAGATACAAAGGTGAAAAATGAATAAGTGCCTATTGGTAATAATCTTAAATGTAAATGGATGAAATACTCCAGTTAAAAGACATGGGGTAGCTAAATGGATACAAAAACAGAACCCACACATGCTGCCTACAAGAGACCCACCTCAGAACAAAAGACCTGTACAGACTGAAAGTGAAAGGTTTGAAAAAAATATTTTAAGCAAACAGACAAGAAAAAAAAGCCAGGGTAGCAATACTTATGTCAGACAAAATAGACTTCAAAACAAAGGCCATAAAAAGAGAGAAGGACACTTCATAATCCTACAGGGAAGAATCTACCAAAAAAACATAAACATTATAAACATATATGCACCTAACATAGGAGCAACCAAAATATAAGGAAAATCTTGGAGGACTTCAAGAAAGATATAGACAGCAACACAATTATACTAGGGGATTTTAACACCGCACTGTCAAAAAAGGATAGATCTTCCAAACAAACAATCAACAAGGATATTGACGCATTGAACAATGTCTTAGATTAAATGGACTTAAATGACATATATAGAACCATTCATCCCAAAGAAGCAAAATACACATTCTTTTCAAATGCACATGGAACATTTCCAAAGATATACCACATGATAGGACACAAAATAAGCCTCAACAAATTCAAGAAAATTGAGGGGACTTATGGCCAAGATGGAGGCATAGGTAGACACACATTGCCTCCTCACACAAACAAAAGGACAACAACCAATTTAAAAACAAAAAATAACAGAACTGCCAGAAAATTGAACTGTATAGCAGTTCAACAACCAAGGAGTTAAAGAAGAAATATTCATTCAGGTAGATAGGAGGGGCAGAGATGGGCAGCCAGGGTAGAGAGGACACATGGCAAGGCTATGGTTGGAGGACTAGGCAGGCAAGGCAGAAGCTGGTGGAGTGAGTGGTTCCACATTTGCATGCACATAACTGGGAAGAACAAGGGGGCAGTGAGACAGACCACAAAACCCAGGGTTTCAGTGCAGGGAAATAAAACCTCAAAACATCTGGCAGTAAAAACCCATGGAGGATGTGGTAATGAGGGAAGCTCCCATCCTCACAGGAGAGTTCCTTGGAGAGACCCACAGGTTCCTAGAATATACACAAACTCACTCACCTGGGATTAGCAACACAAGGGCCCAATTTGCTAGTGGGTAGTGGGAGAAGTGACTGAAAGCTAGCTGAGAGGCAAGCAAGTGGCATTGTTCCCTCTTGGACCCCTTCTCCATGTACATCGACACAACACAGTAACCTGGATCACCACACCCTGGTGAATACCCATGTCTCCACTTGTTACTACATAACAGGAATGCCAAGACAAAAATTATGGCTCTAATGAAAGAACAGATCAAAGCTTCAAAAATAGAACTAAGTGATGAAGAGATAGCCAACCTATCAGACGCAGAGTTCAAAACACTGGTAATCAGGATGCTCACAGAAATGGTTGAGTATGGTCACAAAATGAAGGAAAAACGGAAGGCTATGAAAAGTGAAATAAAGGAAAATACACAGGGAACCAACAGTGACAGGAAGGAAACTGAGAATCAAATCAACAGTTTGGACCAGAAGGAAGAAATAAACATTCTATCAGAACAGAATGAAGAAACAAGTATTGAAGAAGAAGAAGGAGGAGGAGGAGGAGGAGGAGAAAGAAGAAGAAGAGAGGCTTAGGAACCTCTGGGACAACTTTAAATGTTCCAATGTTAGGAACATGCCTAGTTTAAGAAGCTGTAATCCCCCATGACTAAGGCTGAGTAAAAAACCTGGGGACCATAAGCCACTTAGGAGATGGAGCTTATCTTCCTTCTAGGGATGCTACCTCTGCCCCTTTTCTCTTCACTGTGCTTGACCCCAGGTGGATGAATGGTTAGCCAATGATGGATAAGATTCCTCAAAAGAGGGAGGACCTAAGACAGGCACAGTTTTGAAGGGGTCCTCATGGAAGGACTTGAGGGGCTATAGAAAAAGGGGGTGATAGACCCTCACCCCTCAGCTTTGGCATAGCCTGAGTCCTCATTCTGTCTGCAAGAAGTCTCCTAAACTCTTGGCTACCTTACTCCCCCTGCCTGATTTAAACCTGAAACAATGCCTTAAACCTGAAACAATGCTGGAGGTGGGAGCAGCCCTGTGCTGGAAAGGGTGGGTTCCCTAAGGCAACCAAGTCTAAGAAAGAATGCATAAAATCCTATGAAACCTACTTTGCTAATACCCTCAATATAAATGATAAGGGTCCAAGCAGGAAGTGAGTTTGTTTCCCAAAGTTTTATGGTCCTTTAACTGTCTGACCCTAACTCAGAATAAGCCCTCAGAGTTCATTGAATGTTATCTATTTCTTAATTGTTTCTGCCTGAAAATTACTGATAAGCTTTACGTATACATCCTGTATTCCTGTGTAAATTGAACCCAATAAAAGTTTGTCAAGGCAAGGGTCGAGGTGCTCTCTTCTTGAGAGAGTGGCTGCACCATCCCTTTTCCTCCATGGGACTCAGTAGTCCATGTAAATATATCTCGTATCTCATCCACAATGCCTAGAACCTGAGGAGCCAGCATTTGCATCATTCCAACATCCAATTCATAACGGTGCCAGAAGGAGAAGAGGAAGAGCAAGAAATTGAAAATTTATTTGAAAAAATAATGAAGGAGAACTTCTCTAACGTGGCAAACGAAATAGACTTCCAGGAATCCCAGGAAGGTCAGAGAGTCCCCAAAAAGTTGGACCCAAGAAAACATACACTAAGATACATCATAATTACATTGTTCAAGATTAAAGATAAGGAGAGAATCTTAAAAGCAGTAAGAGAAAAGGAGACAGTTACCTACAAAGGAGTTCCCATAAGACTCTCAGCTGATTTCTCAAAAGAACCTTGCAGGCAAGAAGGGGCTGGAAAGAAGTATTCCAAATCATGAAAGGCAAGGACCTACATCCCAGATCACTCTGTCTAGCAAAGCTATCATTTAGAATGGAAGGGCAGATAAAGTGCTTCCCAGATAAGGTCAAGTAAAAGGAGTTCATCATCACCAAGCCCTTATTATATGAAATGTTAAAGGGACTTAAGAAGAAAATGAAGATTATCAAAACTATGAACAGTACAATGATGATAAAGTCACAATTATCAACAACTGAACCTAAAAAAACTAAAACTAAAACAAACTAAGCAAACAACTAGAACAGGAACAGAACCAGAAAGATGGAGATCACATGGAGGGTTATCAGTGGGGTTGGGGAGGAGGGAGAATTGGGGAAAAGGTACAGGGAATAAGAAGCATAAATAGTAGGTACAAAATAGATAGGGAGAGGTTAAGAATAGCATAAGAAATAGAGAAGCCAAAGAACTTATATGTATGACCCATGGATGCACATGAACTAAGGGTAGGGATGCAGTAGGAGGGTGGTGCTGGGCAGAGGGGAATAAAGGAGGAGGAAAATGGAATAACTGTAATAGCATAATCAATAAAATATATTTAAATAACAAATTCAAGAATATTGAAATCATATCAAACTTTTTTATCTTTATCCTCTAGTATTAGAAGTTCTAGCACAGTGATCACACAAGAAAAATAAATATAAGGCATCCAAATTGGAAAGGAGGAAGCAAAACTGTCATTCTTTGCAGATGACATGATAATGTACATAGAATATCCTATAGAGTCCACCAAAGAACTACTTGACTTAATAAGTGAATTTCACAAAACAGCAGGATACAAAGTCAATAATCAGAAATAGAAGGCATTTTTGTACATCTACAACAAAATACTGGAAACAGAAATCAAGAAAAAAATCCCACTTGCAATAGCAACAAGAAAAATAAAGTACCAAGGAATAAATTTAACTAAAGATGGAAGAAACTTGTACTCACAAAACTACAGAACATTGAAGAAAGAATTTAAGGAAGACACAAACAAATGGAAGCATATGCTATGTTCATGGCTTGGAAGAATTAACATCATCAAATTGTCCAACCCACCCAAAGCAATTTACAGGTTCAATGCAATCCCTATTAAAATACCAGTGACATATTTCACGAATATAGTACAAACATTTCTAAAATTTATATGGAACCATTAATGATCCTGAATAGCCACAGCAATTTTGAGAAAGAAGAACAAAATAGGAAGGATGACAATACCTGACATCAAACTATACAACAAGGCCACAGTAATCAAAACAGTCTGGTACTGACTGGCATAAGAACAGACACATAGATCAATGTAACAGAGTAGAGAGCCCAGATATAAACCCAAGTCTCTATGATCAATTAGTATTCAACAAAGGGGGAAGAAGTATACAATTGAGTAAAAGTAGCCTCTTCAACAAATGGTTTTGGGAGATCTGGACAGCTACATGCAAAAAAGTGAAACTCGACCACTAAGTTACACACCATACACAAAAATAAACTCAAGATGGATAAAAGACTTAAATATAAGTCACAACAGCATAAAAGTCCTAGAGTGGAACATAGGCAGGAAAATCTCAGATATTCCACATAGCAATATTTTCACTGATATGTCCCATAGGGCAAGGAATATAAAGAAAATAATAAACAAATGGGACTTCGTCATAATAAAAAACTTCTGCAAGTCCAAAGAAAACATCAGCAACATGAAAAGGGAACCAAAGTTGTGGGAAAATATATGTGCAAATGATACTTTGGACAAGGGCTTGATCTTCAAACTATATAAAGAACTCACATGACTCCATTCCAGGAATACAAACAACCCAATTAAAAAATGGACAAAGGACTTGAACAGACACTTCTCCAAGCAGGACATACAGAAGGCCCAGAGATAAATGAAAGGATTCTCAGCATCACTAGCTATCAGAGAGATACCAGTTAAAACCATAATAAGATACTACTTCACAGTGGTCAGAATGGCTATCATAACCAGATCAACAAACAACAACTGGTGAGGTTATGGAGGAAAGGGAACCCTAGTGCACTGTTGGTGTGAATGCAGACTGGTGCAGCCAATGTGGAAAACAGTCTGGAATTTCCTCGGAAAACTAAAAATGGAACTGCCTTTTGACCTGGCAATTCCATTGCTGGTACTATACCATAAGAATGCTGAAACACCAATTCAAAAGAACCTATGCACCCCAATGTTCACAGCAGCACAATTTACAATAGCCAAGTGCTGGAAGCAACCTAAGTACCCATCAGAAAATGAATGGATCAAAAAGCTGTGGTACATTTACACAATGGAATGTTCCACAGCAGATAGAATGAAGGAACTCCTACCCTTTGTGACAGTATGGATGGAACTGGAGAGCATTATGTTAAATGAAATATGCCAGGTGTTGAAAGATGAATACCATATGATCTCATCAATAAGTGGAACCTAAGGAACAAAACAAACAAGCAAGCAAAACATAACCAGAAGCATTGAAATAAAGAATAAACTCAGTAACCAGAGGTGAGGGGTGAGAGGGATAACAGGAGAAAAAGGGGAAGGGTCATCAAAGTACATGTGTAAAGGACACATGGACAAAGCCAAAGGGCGTAGGATATAGGGTGGGAGGTGGGAGGGTGGGATGGTGGATAGTAATGGGGGGAAAATGGAGACAACTGTACTTGAACAAAAATAAGAAAAAAAAAAACAACTTGAAATATAACTAATTTTAGTTTAACAAAACACAACTATTTTTACACTCACATCAAAACACACAAAAAATTAAAACTGTTATTTGTTCTCAAAATTCAGTCAACATCAAAATTAATTAAATGTTGAGGAACAATTATTCCCAAAGAGATCTATCAGCATTAGTAAGAGTAAACAAAACAAACAAAATTTAACATTAAATTTTTTAAGTGGTATAAAAAATGTCACATATTGTTCAAATAGCAAAAAATCAAATAAACATGCCTAAACAATAAAAAAAAAACTCGTGAAAAGAGTAATACACATTAAATACACTGAGATACCATTCCTTATCTATCAGACTGGCAGAAAATCCAAAAATTTGATACAAGGATCTCTGTTGAAAAGGCTGTGGTGATAAAGGACTGTAGTACATTGTTGGTGGCAATTCAAAATGCTAGAGCTCTTACAAAGAGAAATTCAACAATTTAAGGCAAATTTTATGTTCCTTTGTATTTTGGCTTTTTTTGAGCTTATCCCAAATATACATTGCACAAATATGAAGAGATATATTTATAATACTACTCACTGAAAATTGTTCATAATGACTAGAAACAATTTAAATGTCCATCAATACAAGACTGGTTGAAAAAATATGATACATCCACCAGAGAATTATGATGTTTAAAAAAAAAATTGTGACTATCTATAAATACTACAATGGCACTATTTCAGGATATATTTTTAAGTGAAAAAGCTAAGGTGGAGAAAAATGCATAAAATATAATATAAGGAGAAAGGTATGAATAAAAAATAATAACAATGGTTACCCTTAGGGCATGAGAGGAAATAAGATGGACAACACAGGGTTAAAAGCCAAACATCTCAGAATATACCTTCCTTTGAAGACTTATTTTGGAATCCTTTAAATATTTTAAAATTTTAGAAAAGAAATTAACATTTCAAAAAGGAATTTCAAAAAACTAGAAGAAAAATAAAAGAAAGCTGTGTATTGAGTTGGAGGTATAGACTCCATGAGGAACTAATTAATTACTTTTAAACACAGTAACTCAACATACATCTCAATGGGATAAATTTTAAAGATAAAAAACCTGCAAAAATTATTAAATTGTTTTTAGGAAGGATATTGTTAATGGTAGTATTGGTATAATAATTTTTAACCTGTGTGGGTATATTAAGGGATAAAGTAAATAAGTAATTAGGTTGGTGTTATTAAGAACTAGGAATATTCTTTCCCTCGAGGGAGAAAGGAAATACAGATGTCCATTTAATAAAGTATGTAAAAACCCTACAACATTAGACTCAAATTAGAAATATCCTTTATGAACTCATGATATCTTTCTAATTCATTTTAAAAAAACCACTCAAGTGTACCAATCACTGGTAAGAATAGGATTTGAAAAAAATAGATCCTCTATAATTATGATAAATATAATTTAAATTCTCTCTCTCCCTTTCTTTCTTTCTTTCTTTCTTTCTTTCTTTCTTTCTTTCTTTCTTTCTTTCTTTCTTTCTTTCATTGTATATTTTTCCCATTATCATTTAGTCCCTTTATACTCCCCTCACCCCCAGCAATCACCACATGGTTGTCCATGTTCAAGAGTCCTTCTTCCTTTTTCCTCAATCCCTCTACCCCCTACTCTCCCCCACCCTTAGCTGTCATCCTGTTCTCCATCTATGAGTCTGTCTTTATTTTCTTTGTTAGTTCAATTTGTTTATTAGAATTCTAAGAAAAACTCAAGTATTAAGTTTTGTATTTCATGTCTGAGTGTTGCCCTTGAATCTTAAGGATAAAGTATTTTTTAAAATTTGTGTGAATGACAAGTTTGGTTCTCCTAAGGAAATGAGTACTTTAGAAACTATATTTAAAACTCCTTGCAGATGTTCAATGAAGGCATCATTGTTGGACTAAAACATACTCTTAAACATGAGCAATAATTATAGAAATTGTGAAGAAATGAAAAACTTTGCAATATAAGCTGAAATAGATATGGTTGATGTGGTAAATAAGAAAAAGTGCTCAAATAATTCACTATGTAGTTGAGTCACACTCACTCCAATTAAACTGCCTTTAATACATTTATCCCTGTTGGAAACTGCATTAATGTGTTTGAATTATAGTGTAATAATGTATTAAGTGGTGCTTTATGGAAAAATTAAGACTCAAATTAATCATACAAATTATGTTGATTTAAGTATATTAATTCACTACAATTTTTGAAAATGTCTTTTTTATATGTATACAATCTAATGGTTAATTTTCAGTTTAAGATACAATGTCATAAAGCAATATGACCAGTATATCACATTTTGCCTCATAATTATTTAGGACTGAAGATCAATTAATATAATCCTTGCAAAAATATAAGAAATTCAGTGGTAGCAGCAGAATATTAAGATAACTACTGGTTCAAATATAGGGTCTATCTTTTCTATTTCCAGTTCTCCAGTGGTCAATTAATTGTATAGGCACATCACCTAAGTTTTATGAGTTATTTCCTATACATCTATAAAATAGAATCGAAGAAATCTATCCCCTAACTTGTAGATCACACATAGACTTCAGGGCCCAAGAACTATGTAAACCCTAAAAAATATCTTCCTTTTTCCACACTTTTTCTTCCATAGGTAAAAATCCTTATTTTCCATAGCTATAAAATATACATAATTTATATATTCTTTTTTAGCCATATCTTATAATCACAGTCTATATTTTGTTATAGTCTCCATAATTATTACTTTAATGGATAAAGTATTCAATTATGTTGATACTTTACCAAAGTCTTTCCTTTAATATTGGATGTTAAAATTTCCAATGTTGTCCTGTTAGTGTTCCCACATGTTATGGATAAATTTTTGATTTTGTTAAGTATTTTATAGAGAAAATAAGTTCAATTAATTTGGATTTTCTGAGCCGTACTATATATTAACATGTTGTTTTTGAAAACAGCTATATCAATACACACTAGGCACACATTTTAAATAGTTACTGAATTAAAGCAGAGGATATGGGAAACAATTTATATGTCAATATACACCCCAAAGTTTGCCTATTCTATTTTCAAAGACCAACCTACACAAATGTTCATTTAAAAATGTCTTCAATATATAAAACATCAAGATATGTTTTGATTATATTAAATAAATGTTTTCTTAATAACCCATGTTTATACAACATCTGAATTCAGCATATTTTGACAATACTGTAGTACCTATGAATGTAAAGCAAAAAGTATATTTATTTTTCCACAAAAGAAAAACTAATTATAGAGCACAGAACAACTATTGATATCAACTTGTGATTCTAAAAAGTGAGAGAGTTAAAGAGATATGCAGGGAAATAATACCTTCTGGAATGTGTCAGATCAGAGGCTCACTGAAAGACTTGCCAATGTTTCCTGAGTACAATTATGTATTCAGTATAGTTTTCAGAAGAATTATATATCTGATATACATGCTTTCTCAGGCCTTCAAAATCTTAGCTTCGACCTTCAAAATAAATGATTGTTGAATAGATTACCACATTCTTCAAAATGGTTGTAAGCAAACCTTTCTGATTACTGTATTTTCTGAATCTCAAATAACTTACCAAAAACTATCCAAAAAGTGAAAAGAAAAGCATATAACAGAATTAGTTAACAAGAGATGCTATTCATATCTAGATGAGCATTATTTTCATATGTAGAGATATCCAAAGAAATATTAAATTATTCTATTTTGCTACTAATTATATAGAATTGTCTCTATTTTATATTTTGGCTTTTATCTATTGTTTGAGGTTTTAACATTGTTCTCAGCAATGCAGAAAATGTTGATTATGCACTTTTTGATTCAGCAGTTGCCCTGAAGAGTATATTTCACAAGGCTATACATTCCTTTTTGAAAAATATCTAATTGTTAAAAAGTTCTGATATGAAATTATTATTTTCTTCCTGCAACTTCTACCTAGTTCCTAGTTCTGACCTTTAGCATAAATAAAATTCACTCTTCCACTTTGGTCATCCATTATCGTCTTTCTTCTCTTTTTTATTCTATTCTTCCCATGCCTCTTTCTTTTTTCTTCTCTTCTTTCTTTATATTCTTTTTTAGTACTTTTTCCTGTCTCTTTTATTTAGCCTTTTCATTTCTTTTTTACCCTGTGCCTCTTGCCAGAAATCTGTGTGTGTATGTGTGTGTGTGTGGTTTTAGGAGAAATACAATCAACAACATGATGAAATGTAATTAAAGAACAATAGTATAATAAATAAGTGAGACCAGGAAGTACAAATCAGAATAGACTTTTAGACTATGTGATTTTCCTGTTTTCTTGGATAATGAATCAATGGGAAAAACTGCAAAGCAAGAACATGTAATGACATTTCATTCTATAGATGTTAAGAAAAGAGACATGCCATAATCAATAACATAATTTTACTTGTGAAATTTTGTAAATGTGGTATTTATGTGAGTTGAGATTTTGAAACCTGAGGCCATACTTCAGACTACTTGTGATCTGTGCCTTGTTTTTGGAAATGTTCATTAAATATACCATGCTTTGGATAATATAGTATATTCTAAACTATTTGTCTAATGTGCTTTTCCTTTGATGTGTTTTTTTCCCCTACCATCAGAGATAATGGTAATAGCATTGTTATTTACTTTCCCCATGTGGTTAAAAACTGATTATGAATTTGAAATATATATTTAACACTTATGTGCAGATCTAGTGCTTTATTTGTTTCTAATTTCTGCCTTTTTTTATGTTTGAGAATAAGACTGTGGTATGTTAAACCATATGACCGCTGTGATAGGGAATAATGGCCCCTGAATATGTACACATTGTAATCCCTAGAACCTGTGAATGTTCTTCTATAGTAAAAGTGATTAGGGAGTTTTTAAATTTAAGATTTTGAAATGGGAGGATTAACATGGATTATCCAGCTGGGCCCAATGTGATCACAGGTGTCATTGTAAGAGGGAGGCAGGAAGAAACTTGTCTGCTGCAGAGAGGACTGTGAGCCAAGGTGTGCAGAAGCTGGGGAAGGGAAGGGATCAATTTTCCCTGGAGCTTCCAGAAGAAACAAGCCTCCTGTCACCTTTATTTAGCCCTGTAAGACTGATTTTGGTCTTCTGACACTTAGAACTGTCAGATAATAAACATGTTTTTGAGGCAAAAGTTTGTGGTAATTTGTTATAGTAACAATAGTAACAATTTTTTTAGCTTACAGCAGTTCAACTGATTTATCTTTAAACACCTTAAGTTTGGGTACTTGAACAACAAGAAAATAAGTTAAAAAAAAAAAAGAAAGCCATGCAAAAGTAAAAAAAAAAAATTGGATACATTTATGGTTCAGCAGGGCAAGTAGGTAAGTTTTAAAAAATAAAGTTCTAAAGCAATGTTAAAAACATCCATTTAATTACATAATTTGGGTGGTGGGCACACAATGCTGTGTATAGATCATGTACCACAGAAAAGTACACTTGAAACTGCTATGATCTTATAATATTAACCAATGTCACACCAATAAGTTTAATTTAAAAACTACATAGCTCTCTTGATATATTTATTACCTTTAAAATATATTCATTCTGTATATTTAAAAATATTTTAAATACTGGCCCTACAGATTTTTCTTATTTAATCTACAATCTGTCAGGTTTTGCTCTTTTCTGCCATTCTGATTATATCACCTTAAATTGTAAGTGATATAGAACTATTTTTTTCAGCCTTTCCTCAGAGTTAATGTTATTTTTTTTTTTAAAAAAAGCCTTTAGCTTTGAATTTTAAGCATCTTTCCCTTTGGAAATATTAACATTGGTTAACGCAAAGCTTTCTTACTCTATTTCTTCCTTCAATGCCAATGTGATACAGGTAGGTAGCTTGACAAGACATTAGAGAAAAATGTGTGGAAATATTTGCACAGAAAACTACACTACTTGTGGAGACCACAGTGAAAAGTCATTTTATTCATGATGAGTTAAAATGACATAGTACCATCAGCATTTAATTCTATAGAGTAAGACCTGAAGCATTATCTTTAATGTTCTTTTCAGCATAATCTGTGCCTTTTGATTTTTATTTTATTAGTCTTATGACTGGATGATTTAATGTGCTCACTGTTAAGCTTGTCTTTAGGCTGCTGTTTTCAGTAATTTATACCATATTCCTCTGCTGATGGTTATATCATTCCAGAGGTACTTGAGAAAGTGTTTATGTGACAGATACTATAAAATACAATTTCTTTGGAGCATGAGGGGGGATAAGTATCCTCCAATTAGATCAGTCTAAGATTCTGCTGATCTTATTATTGTCCATCAAGCTGCAGTAAAAAAATATGTTGTACCAGTATTTTCTAGGAATTTAACACACTATTCACCAAAATCTCAGAAAGTTGGCCTGGCCCTGGTAAAAGTTCCCTTCTCATCTTAACTTCAAAAAATTTCCTTATTCATGTCATCTCATTATATTAAAATCAAGATTTTTGCCTGGTAGTTCACATAGGTAAAAATACTATTATTTGAACCGTACAATTATATAAATTATACATGAAAATTAGGTAAATAGACTTTAAAAATAACACCCTAGTTTTATTTCTATACAGTTTGGGCCTCAATTGATTCATCAAATAGTTTGCATCTCATTCTAGGAATAGAATAAATGAGGCAACTTAAATATTATTTATTTATTTATTTATTTATTTAAGATTTTATTTATTTATTTTTAGAGAGATGGGGAAGGGAGGGAGAAAGAGAGGGAGTGAAACATCAATGTGTGGTTGCCTCCAGCACACCCCATACTGGGGATATGGCCTGCAATCCAGGTATGTGCCCTGACTGGGAATCAAACGGGTGATGCTTTGGTTCACAGGCTTGTGCTCAATCCACTGAGCTACACCAGCCAGGACCTAAATACTATTTAAAAAAAAAAAAAGAAAAAAATTATATTACAATGACCAGGAAAGTTGTTTGTAAGCAAATGTCTAAAATCATCTTAAATAATATTGAAAAAACAACAAAGCAATAAAGCTTGCAAAAGCATAAATCTTTGAAACAATATAATAAATGGATAAAGTTTTATGCATAAATTTTACTGCTTCATTAAAAAAAGTTTGGACACTTAAATCTATATACCAGATCTCAGTAAAGCTTTTAAAGAAATGATGTAGATATACAAGCATGGGAAAATAAGCATAACACTTAAATTGACAAAACAAGTTGCAAAATAACATGCAACTTTGATTTAAATACCAAATCAAATATCTAACATGTTATGATTTAAATATTTTTGTAAATAGAAAAAGTCCCAAATTGTATAAATAAGTTGTGTAACTATCAAGACTATGTTGTGAGATGTTAGAACAGATTATTAATGAATGATGACCCAGTTCTTTTACCTAATATTAATTCAGCAATACTTAAAAAGGTCATTTACAATACACCCACCACAAAGATGATCCTTCTCCTGAGGATGATGAGAGCAAAGAGAAGCAAATAGTCCCTGTTTGGGACTAAAAATTCCTTAAAGTTGACCAAGAAACACTTTTTGAACTTATTCTGATTGCAAACTACTTAGACATCAAAGATTTTCTTGATGTTACATGCAAGACTGTTTCTCCTTGATATAAACAAGGATAAAATTCTTGAGGAGATTCCCAAGACCTCCAATATCAAAGATGACTTTACTGAAGAAGTAGACGCCCAAGGATACGAAGAGAAGCAGTTGTGGGAATAGAACTGAAATGTGCCTGACACTTCCAAGTACTAATTTCACTGTTTTGTTTATAACTGTTAATATTAGACAAACTGTAGACAAATACAACGGCAAATCCATTGTATTAGCAGAATATTGCCCTCATTACATGTGTAGTTTGAGTACAGATTCCAAACTTATGATTAAATTTTTTCTAACGTGATAAAAAGTCTCAATTTTTTTTGCTCTGAATGAAACTAAATTGTGGATTCTCTATTAAATACGTGTGTGTATGTATGTGTATATGTATATTTAGTGTTCATTTTACATATTTTTGGAATAGAATTAAACTATTAAGAATGGTTTACCATGCTAGCCTAGTAAAACTAGATGCAACAAAAGCAAACCAGAAACAAATCTAATAATTGACCAGTAGTTAGTGATTTTAAAGTATATTAATAATTATATTACCCATAATTTTAAAGGAATATGATTTTATTTCAGAGCCTAAATTAGTTCCCATATTTTGAAGATTGTTTCAAAATGTAATTCAAAATGTTAATAAATTTTAAACCTAAATATAAATTTATTTATAAGCTAAGACCATAAATCAATACATGTGGCATATGGAAGAGTCACTAAACTTTCATCTTGCACTATATTTTTGTCACCCTTGGATTTCTGTTATGATACAAAATTGCAGAGAAAGCTAAAAGATGATTAACTTTAAAATACTATTTTAAATCAAGAATATGAAAAATTAGCCTTTAAGTATTATAAATTTGCTTATTGAATGTCTCAAAAAGATAAAAAGATGTCCTTTTTCAGGACTCTTGGGACCCAGGGAGCATAAACAAACAAAATTTCTGTCACATTTTGGGACTGTGAAAAAAGCCCATGAATAACCTTGAAAATTATAGGAGAGTCACATTTAAGTATTTCAATTCATAATATAATATAAATGGGCAGCAATTATCATTTGTGCCTTAAGACAGAACTTGGAGTAGTTTATAGCTTCTTTCATCACTTCAATTAAATTTATTTTGATGTTGGAATTCCTAAAACATTTACTGTCTATTTTTCAGGACATCTAGCAATTGACTGCCTTGGTCTTAAGTTCTTGCTATTATTTTTATAGCATATATATTAAAAAGAAAACCCACAGAATGGGCGAATATTTCTCAATACATCTAATGAGGGATTAATATCCAAAATTTATAAACAATTTATAAAATTCAACACCAAAAAACACAACAACCCAATTAAAAAATGGGCAAAAGATCTGAATAGATACTTATCTGAGGAAGATATAAGATGACCAATAGACATATGAAAAGATGTTTAATGTCACTAATTATCAGAGAAATGCAATCAAAATCACAATGAAGTATCATCTCACACCTGTCAGAATGACTATCATCAATAAATCAACAAAAAACAAGTGTTGGTGAGGATGTGGAGAAAGGGGAACCCTTTTGCACTGTTGGTGGGAATACAGATTTATGCAGGCACTGTGGAAAGCAGTATGGAGATACCATAAAAAATTAAAAATGTATCTGCCTTTTGACTCAGCAATCCCACTTCTGGGAATATATCTGAAGGAACCAAAAACACTAATTCAAAAGAACATACACACCTCTATGTTCATTGCAGCGTTACTTAGAATTGCCAAGATTTGAAAGCAGCACAAGTAGATGACTGCATAAAACAGCTATGGCAGATTTACACAATGGAATACTACCAGGCTGTGAAAAAGAAGAAAAATTTTCCCTTTGCAACAGTACGGATGGACCTGGAAAAATATTATACTAAGTGAAATAAGCCAGTCAGAGAAAGACAAATACCATATGATTTTACTCATATGTGGAATCTAATGCACAAATTGAACTAACAAAGAAAATGGGGACAGACTCATAGATGGAGAGCAGGATGACAGCTATTAGGGGGGTTTTGGGAGAGGGATAGAGCAAAAAGGAGAAAGGATTCATGGGCATGGACAACAGTGTGGTGATGGCACAATATAAGTGGACTAAATGGTAATAGAAAAAATATAATAAAGATTAAATTAAAAAATGCAATAATATATTGTACTTAACTTTTCAACTTCACATGCTCTTTTACATTCATTAAATCATCTAACATACACTATAACTTTGTAGGTACAGTTATTCTAATTTTTTTCTGCTTCTATTCAATGTAGTATTGGAGTTCTAGCCTCAGGGATCAGACAAGAAAAAGAAATAAAAGGCATCCAAACTGGAAAGAAGGAAGCAAAACTGTCATTGTGGATGACATGACCAAAAAAACCATTTAGTTGAGTCTATATTTGACCATATAAGTGAATTTGTCAAAACAGTGGGATATGAAATCAATATTCAGAAATTGAAGGCATTTTTGTATACTAACAATGAAATATCAGAAACAGAAATCAGGGGAAAAAATCCCATTTGTTATAGCAACAAGAAAAACAAAGTACCCAGGAATAAACCTAAACAGGGAGGTAAAAAACCTATACTCAGAAAACTACACAACATTGAAGAAATTAAGGAAGACACAAACAAATGGAAGCATACGTCATGTTCGTGGATTGGAGGAATCAACATAATCAAATTCTCTATACTACCCAAAGCAATTTATAGATTCAATGCAATACCTATTAAAATATCAATGAATTATTTCACAGATATAGAACAAACATTTCAAAAATGTATATGGAACCATAAATGACCCCAAATAGCCACCACAATATTGAGAAATAAGAGCAAAGTAGGAGGGATCATAGTACCTGATATCAAACTATATTACAAGTCCACTGTAATCAAAACAGACTGGCACTGGCATAAGAACAGACACACAGATCAATGGAACAGAATAGAGAGCCCAGAAGTAAACCCATGTTTCCATGGGCAATTATTATTTGACAAAGGAGGTAAAAGCATAAAATGGGGTGAAAATAACCTCTTCAACAAATGATGTTGGGAGATCTGGACAGCTACATGCAAAAAAATGAAGACCACCAATTTAACACCATACGCAAAAATAAACTCAAGATGAAAAAAAAACCCAAATGTAAGTCATGACACCATAAAAGTCCTAGAGGGGAACATTGGCAGAAAAATCTCAGATTTCATGCAGCAATATTTTTACTGATATGTCCCCTACAGCAAGGGACATAAAGGGAAGAATAAAGTTATTCTGATTTTAAAAGGGAGGAAATAGTATCAGCCTGGATTTACAGTTACATAAGAGGTAAGGGCCAAACTGCAGACTTCGAGACTAAGCCTAGCACTTATGGCATGCCCCCCCAGTGACTGTGGCACATTTCAATATCTATTCCTCCTATAGGACATAGAACAACTCCATGCAAACATATTAGGAATTTTCGTGTAAATCATTTATTCGAAACTTGTTTAAATCCTATTTCAAGGCATATCAGACAATTGTCTTGCTCTCTGTGGTTTTGTTTGGTAAATCCCTTATGACAGCATATGAGCACTGTCCAATTGATTCACTCATATACTCCATGATTACAACCATGATTTTATGAGACTAGAAGTAAGGTAAGAACATAATAATGTTTAATATTTAGTGACATAATATTAATAATAATAAACCAGGAATTTGGAAAGATTATCACCAAGTCATAAGAGTTTGAACATATGGTATTGTTGAAAATAGACATTACACTATTATTTAACTGTACAATATTAAAATTCTTCTAGGGTTATTTTCTTGAATTTTCAATATTTAACTGTCTCATTTAAGAAGTATTTGGATTGAGAAATAAAAAAAACAAAAAATATTCTGAGTTATTTGATTATTGAGAGTTCTCCAAATTTGCCTTTTCATTAATTCTAAACCATTTCCATCATCCGTACACCTGTGCTATCCCATTAGCTGTACTATCTCTTTCCCTTGGTGTACTATCAAGAGCCAACACCTCTTGATCAATAAAAGTCTGCTGGATTCCATAGATTTTGTAGGATATAATCCTAAGATTCTATGTTTTTTATAAAACCTAGCTGCAAAATGTTCTAAAATCTGTGTTTTTGGTGTTTTTATCTATTACTTTTTTGGAAGTGAAAGCTATATTTACAATTGTGTGTGTGTGTGTGTGTGTGTGTGTGTGTGTGTGTGTATTTCCAGAAAGCACAGAAAGGGAGAGAGTACTCATACTGCTGGCTACTCAAGAGATTGTTGAATGATCCTGTCACACTGATTCAGGAGGACGCAAGTGTATTCCTGCCAATTCACCAGAAATGGGAGTGTAAAACTGCTTTTGTTTTCTCTTCAAAGAACTAATGCAATGCAGCAGCAGATTCATTGGCATTGTTTCTGGTTAAGCCAAGAGGAATAAATCTTGATTCTTCCTTGATAGAGGTTGTCTTTGCATAGGACAAGTAGCCAGGTGCTCCCACAGCTGCCTTGAAACATTCATGGCTTCCTGAGGATATGGGTGATTTTGTTCTCATCATTGATCAAATAGCAGAGTAAATCATTGTCGTAAAATAACACCTGGCTGGGCCCTGTGTTTTCCTCTCATTTTCTCTAGTTAGTAATTATTGTTTACAAATCACTGACTACATGCAGAGAAAGAGCTTGTGTTTTCTCATATTGGCTGCTAGCTCATAATTTCTACTTCATGTTCTCACAGTAGCTTCACAGGCATTCAGTGCACATGGTATGCTTTCCTCCCTGATTTTTGTGACTACTTTGTAAATAAGCCAAATAGCATTGCTCCGTATTTACTGCAGAAATTAATAGGATTACAAAGATTTTTAAACTAAAAATAATCTAAGTATTATTCCTAATGCATAATGCAAGTCTTTTCCACATTTTATACTTAATTTAAAGTGCACGATGCTGTACTAAGTAATTTTGTTTTTTTCCCTTAAATTCTCTTTCTAGGGAAAAAGAATAAGGATGAAACTCAATAATCTAGTGTACACATTTACAACAAGGTTAGTTTATGCAACCAAGTAGTATTTGTTTTCTTAGCGTTAACTTATAATTAATTATACAGCAGACATGAAAATCCATAAAATACAATATTAATTTCAAAAACTAAATATTACGACTCAGCAACATGTAATTTCTGAATATTCAACTTATATTAGGTTAGTGTAAGGAAAATGACTGGAAAACAAGGAAACAGATGTGATGTTGCAATGCTGATATTTAGCTGACACATTGTATTGTGGTCATATCAATGGTTCACAGCCAGCACTCTCCTGTCTGATTAATGCCCATACCGTAACAATTTCAAGTATTTTGAGTGTCATCCTGACTACATGTACTACTGTCCTTAATAATTTTAGAATGATGCCATTTATTGTATTTCTTACCAAGGTCTTCTCCTTTGCCATAAGAGATTAATTTCAATTGATGGGCAGATATTTTTTGTTCTGTATATATTAATTTGTGTGTATTTGTCTTTGTAGCCTTAGATGTATATTGCTAGTCCAGGAAAACATCAAAATTCAGTTTGAAGTACAGTTTCTATTGGATGTATATTGCTTTCACATCTTCATAAAGTTGAAAAATCATAAGATAAATCATTGTAAGTCCGAGGCCACCTGTACTATAGAAGGTGATATGTACACTTCTTCAACTTAATTGATCAAAAAATCATGATTTTTGAAAATTCTGTCATAGGACTCTGTTGAAATACTATGGGGATTTATGATCTAGAAGATAAGTCCAGGAAAGTCAAATATTTATTTTAACTGCTACACTTATAATTCTCCAAATCAGCAAATATACATAAATCTCATGTCACTGATTGGCATTTGATTAATTGAAAACACTAAGCTAGAAATCATGCCAATTTATTAGAACTTAATTTGAAGGACATCTAATTTCAATGAACAATTTCGATGACATAAATCTTGCATTTTACTTGTTTTAATTTTTTAAGTAATTGTTAACCAATATGAATAATGCCCTTCTTCCAATGTTTCTGGGGTATCTAGTATATCAGATAGTATCAGAGAGTTTTGGCAGAAGATATATATAATTTCCACAACAGAAGCACAATAATTCCTTGTCTGAGACATGTGATATAAATGTCTGTACTCAAATCTTTACATGACTTTACATAGACAAATCATTTTAAGAAATATTAATTATTCCATACTTAATTCCCTATGTCTACATATTGAGTATTAATTAGTCTTTCAATTTCATAAAATAAATTACTATTTCTGGGTCAGACCATTAAGTACATTACTGATTAAATGCATCAGTGGTGTCCTATGACAACAAAAAATTAATGTGGTGGTTTTCCTTTGTGCCAGATAATACAGGGCATGAATATATGGTTTGTTGTTTACCTTAATTGCTCCCACTTTCTGAATACACCTTAGTAACAATAAAACTTTCTTCTCAAGGAATACAAAAACTAAGGCTAGAAACACAAATACTAAAATTGACCTAGATGAATCTAAAGTATATTTGGTTGAAAATTACCCAATTTGTGTCTCCCTGTTTGTTCTGTTGTCATGATATTAGTAACTGTAGTGCATTTGACTGATTTTGTCCTCATAAAGTTTTTTTTTTTACATAACTGAATCACTGATCCATCTTTGTATGAGCCATCAGGTGGTTGACTGTATGACTAGCTCAGATCACTAAAGTTAAAAGTGCTTTAGTTATTTGAAAGAGCACATCAATAGAACACTACCGAGTTGGCCGAAGTCAGGACAATCCTAATTGCTTTGACAAATTTCCTGCTGGGAAATTGATCTTCAAAGATTTCTTAATGCCTTTATTTAAATCCATTTACTTCATTTTAAAACTTCAAAGTCTTTTTTTTTCTATTAATTATCACATATACTAGAAAACACAAAGAACAAAATGCTATGTTTTATTCATCTAAGCAGAGCATCTAAACACTAAGTTACAACAAAGATGGGAACTTATTGAAGCAAAGGTCATCCTCTGTCAAGACTATAAAAGGCTTTTCTTTTAGTAGAGAGTTCATGAATATTTTATCTGAACATTTCCATGAACTTGTAAAAGCTATGTTTCTTGGCATTTACTGAGGATGTCAAAATCAGTTACTGTAATTTAAATCTTTGCTAATATACTTATCAGATTTTCATTTAAAACATGCTCTTTATACTTATAGTAGTGTATGTAAAACATACATTTCTAAATAGTCAACATTATAGACACTTATATTACATAAAATTAGAACTACTTTCTTTTATTTTAAACACACATTTTGTTCTAATATAGATCGGACAGTCTACTAAAAAATAACAATAAAAAAATAAGAGACTTACTTCTCTTTATATGAATACAAACCAGATGTCTTTATAAATGCTTCCAATGTTTGGGTTTAGAGCTAAGCAGTCTCCTGGATCCCAAATGGTGCAGGGATCTTAGATTGGGCAGCCAAAAAATAACCACAGCTCACAACCTACTAAAGTTTAATTTAACTAAGCATGGTTATTCTAGAATATGTCTAACAATTCTAAATCTTAACAAAATGTTGAATTTGCATATAATATACACATCAGCAAAACTAAATCTGTTAATATTTTCAGTTGCTCAATAACAGAAAAAGTTTTTGAGTATTCATATGATTGTTCTCATGAGCAAGACACAGGAATCAAGAAGGATGTCTCTTTATTTAACTTTTTCCACCCAATATTCATTTTCTGTGTTATATGAGGCCTCATTAATAGGGGTGTATAATGTAGAAATTTAAAAAGTCAAATATGGAGTTAGATTTCTGGGACTTTGAATTCTGGCTCAGCAGTTTAATTAACTCTTGGAAATTCACTTATTTTTTCTATACCTCACTTTTCCTCAGTCAGCTGAGAATACTAATAGCACCTACTTAACAGGGTTGCTGTGGGACTTTAGGGAGATAATCTGTACAGAGTAACTAGCTCAGTACTTAGGGTATAATAGGCATCAATAACAAATATTAATAAAATAATAAATATTGATAACATTTCATTATTATGCTAACTGATCTTACCAGATAAGTTATATCATAGCTATGTTTTGAGAAAAAATTTGTTGTGTATTTCATTTACCTCAAAACTTTCAGCTATATTTTTCATTAGAAAATTTGTTTTGTTTTATTTGTTTTAATTTGACAAATATAAGCTAACTAAAATATGCATATTATAGGAGGATTGAAAAGCCTTGAAAATTAATAGAATTTGTATGTCATATTAAGCCAATACAGTCTAAAATAATTAGCAGAGGTTGGGGAAAAAATGTCACAGTCTTGAAAGGATAACTGACTAGATTGAAGAGTAAAAGCATTTCTGTGAAGAGAAAGTTGTCTTTATAATCATGACTAATATAAAACTATGCTTAAATAAAACTAATGAGTAATAGGTAGTAATCTTTGAAATTGCAAAAAGTTATAAAACAGATATTGCTTTAATGATGGGAGATTTCAGACACTGCATTTAAAAAGTAAATTTAAAAATTTTTGCCATGACCATATTACTAAGATGAATATTTTGCTATGTGAATAAAACAGAATTATTTCTTTCTTATGGATCCCTAGGCAAGTTACACTTTCAAAATATTCTATGACTAGCCCATTTGAATTTTTATAATTGATTCACTTCATAGTTGCAAAGTATAAGTACTGTTTCCTATACTTGTTTATGAGTAGCTATTGAATATCTTGGAGTATTCATTTTCTTTGCATAAGAAACTCAACTTATCTGGGCTTAAAAGTCTGTGTCATAATACTTCTCCATCAATACCATCAATGGCTAAGAAGGTCCATGGGTGTCTTTCAGGCAAACTGTGAATCTCCCCAACTTGTGAGCACACAACTATTTTATCATATATTGTTTTTCTGATGTGTTTTGTTAGCATCTATCTCTCATTTCATATCCAACTGTTTTGTTTACCTTGTGCATTCTTTCTCCATGAGATCAAAACACATCCTTTTGAAAATCATTACAATTCTAGTTTGTGCAATTCAAAAATCCTCAGAAATCCAAACTTTCTCCTGATCTTCTATAATATGTTCTCTTCCTTGGTTCTGAAGTGTTTTTAATTGGTCACACAATGGCTTTTGTTGTTGTTGTTATTGTTAATTATCTTTCAAATGAAAGAAATCTCTCTAGTCTGTGCTTTGGCAACATAGTGCAGAAGAATCATTTGTTTGTTCGCTTTTGTCCATGTGGGGCCTGGTGTCATCTACTTTGACCCAGGACTGAACAAAAGCAGAAGTGCCTGGATTTTTAGGTTCTGGAATCTAGATGATTTTTATCAAATGTAATTCTACTAAATATTCCCCTATACTCACTACCTGAGTCTTTGGCAGCCTGATAAAATGGGAAGCTATCACTACAATTGAGATACTGAATATTTTTATTATCAGCAAATAAGTTCTCTTGTGCATTTGAAATTCGTTTCTCCTCCCCTATTGTCCCTAGACAGTCATTGATGTGCTTTATCTCGTTATAGGTTAGTTTGCATTTCTTTTAATTTTATGTAAATGAATCATACAGTATGTAATCTTTGTTTTGTGTGGAATTTTTTAGCATATAAATGGGGATTCATTCATGTTGGCATATGTATTAGTAGTTTGTTCCTTTCAGCTACTAAGCAGTATTCCATTGTTAAATTTTTCAAGCATTAATTTTATATTTATAGTAAGAGTTCAAATATGTAAAACAGTTTATTTATTGACATGATTCTTAATTTTTCTTAGCAAATTAAGCAGAGAAATACTACCTAGAATATGCACAGATCTTTTTCTTTTTAATAAACTATATATGCCCTTAATTCTCTATAAAGTTAGGAAAAACTAATTTGTTTTGTGGCTTAAATTAATAAAATGAGAAGAATATGTATATTCAATAAATTTTACTTAATGGTTTTTGCTACTAGAGTCCCTTTCTCTTTCTCACCCAGACCCAGCAGTTAACAGGAACAGAATGTAGTGAGTTGCCATTTAGCTATGGCTTAACACTAATAATTAGTTCTTCTCCCTGGTATTTTCTCAGTGATGTGAAAGAGCTTAAATCAGAACAACAGAAATTGGAGGGGGTAGTTTAATCATGAGGACAATTATTTCCCCCCAAATACCCTCCCTTTATTGTACAATAAAAAAAATAAAAGCTTATGTAACAGTATGATCAATGTGTCTAGAAAATATAGTAACTATTTTTGAAACTTATGAGCGGTCAGGTTTTGTTAGGTGGAAATAAAAGATACCTTTTACTTTGTGGAGAAACAGGAAAAATAGAGACTAAAGAGGGTGGTATGGTAAAAAACGTTTTTTCCCTATGTAGAGAAAAAACGTTTGTACATAGTGAAAAAAAATATTCACTATTGTGTACCCAGTACCTGCATGCGCTTAAACATAGCAAGTGCTCAATAAATATCTGTCTTGTAAAAAGCATGTTATATAAGAAGTGTTGACAAAACCATGCAAAGTTTCAAAAGCCAGAAAATAAGAAGTTATAAATATCATTAGAGAATAGGGTAAATATTTAAATCCAATAGTAAAAAGTATGGGGAAAAAAGTAGTGGATGTAAGCATATTGTTTTTTTTTTCCTTTTTAAGATTTTTATTTATTTATTTATTTTAATTTTTTTAATTTTAATTGTTTTTCAGATACAGTTTTCTGTCCTTTACCTCCATCCCAGCCCACCCTCCAGCCCTCTCCACCTCCCTCCCACTTCTACCCCGCCCCCCCAGTTTTTGTCCATGTGTCCTTCATACTTGTTCTTGTAAACCCTTCTCCTCCTCCTGAAATTTCCTCCCCTCTTCCCTCTGGTCACTGTCAGCTTGTTCTCAATTTCAGTGTCTTTGGTTATATTTTGCTTGTTCGTTTGTTTTGCTGATTAGATTCCTGTTAGAGGTGAGATCATATGGTATTTGTCTTTCACTGCTTGGCTTATTTCACTTAGCATCATGCTCTCCAGTTCCATCCATGCTGTTGAAAAGGGTAGGAGTTCCTTCTTTCTTTCTGCTGCATAGAATTCCGTTGTGTAATTCTACCAGTTTTTTGATCCATTCATATTATTAACATGAAGGAAGAATAGCATCAAGGAGAACATTTAGAAAACCATTACAGTAATCCAGGCTTGAGGCAATGGGGGCCTAGGAAAGAGTGGTAATAAGAGATACCAAAAATAGACGGTGAATTTGGTAAGAGTGAGTATCTTAAGGGTGAAAGAAGCAAAAGGATCAGAGAGAAAATGCTTTGTGTCTGGATGACTGGATGAACAAAGGTAGCACTTATAATGTGGGAAGCTAGAAGTAGAAATTAATTTGGAAATAGGAGTGGGGAATATATGAAGTTTGGAATTTTGTCTTAACTTTAGCCCTTTAAAATACAAAATTAGCCTAGAATGTAGAAAGTATTGAGACTTATGGGAGCTTAAATAGCTATTACTTCACTAAGTAAAGAAAAATAAAATTGGGGAACACACTTTGGCCTCTGAAAAAGGTTTCAAAAGTTTTACGTCTTGTGAAAACCCAAAGCCATGGATCTAACAGTAAAACAAAATATTTAAAACATAGAAATTTTCTTTTGTTTTAAGAATCATGTATGCAACAAATGCTTCATATATATTATTTTTTGATAATTTTACCCAGCCTAGACAGCTGATATATCTGAAGAAACAGACAAAATAATTTTTTAGAGAATAAAAACTTTGTTACCCAGGGTATAAAATAAGATAGCTGTATGGCTTCTAAAATTGACTATAATATGTGAAGTCTTAGTGATAAAAGCATGATAGTAATAAAGGTAAGTTCAGAATCAAATGGCATTTTCTTTTAAAAATGATCATCTCTGCCTTTCAAATCACATTATATTATCTGAAAAGCAGTATTTCTTATTACTGGTACTACTTCCTAAAAGGTTGAATAGTTACTGACATTGTAGCTCATGAATTCAAATAACAAGCCATTCTTGGATCAATTTTCTGACTTGAAAAGTAAATGACTTGTGAAATAATATTCTAATTTTACCTTATCTTTTAAAATGATTTACTTTTCTTATTAACAAAGAAATAGATTTGATCACAGTAGCTGGGAACTTATGAATTTTCAACAACTTGACTTGGAAAAGAGTAATATTATCAGCTTATTCTTACAGCCTGTTGTTGTGATTGATATTTTATGACTAAGGTTCCATCTCAGACTGAATTTCAGAAATGTGAGATCATGGATATGGTGCATTTTTAAAATTGCCAAGAGAATGAGTAACTATATGCCAGCCAAAATGTCTTTTCTTAATTTTGTTATAGACACTTACTATACAAACATATATTTCAAAGAGAATGAAAATATACTTTTTGCTCCAAAATTACATCTTATAACTAACAAAAAATGGAGGGACAAACCTTTACAATGTAAATCACAAAATTGTTCTAAAAGAGAATTGCAAGTGCAAGCCTTCTGTTTATTTTGAAATTTCATACACTCAAATAGAAAAGTACAAAAATGTAATTAATTGATATCCATATGCCAGCACCTAGTTTTAACATATAGGAACATTTGAAGGACCTGGTTTCCATCTGTTTTTGTGTAATTAAAAGAAAAACCCAGCTTTTCAGATAAATGAGTACTTTTTGTAACCACTGTAATCAAATTCTCTTGCTTTTTTCCAACTTTAGTGACACTAACTTTAGTTGAGTTCTGGTGACCCACTACCATCGGACCAGCCAAATTCTCTTGCTTTTTTAACCCCAAAAGTAATCATTAACCTGAAGTTAGAATGTACCTTTTTCATCAGTTTTCATATATTTCATAGGAATATACATAAATGCATAATAGAATATTATTTGTGATATGTAACAATTCTATATATTATATAGTATAGTATGAAATGTATTGTAGCATAGGGTAATATGGTATTGTTTGGAGTGTTTTAAAAATATGAATTAAAATGAATTATTTTGTGTGTATTATATCTTTAAGTGAATGTTTCATTTTCTAAAGTTCTAAATTTATCTATGGTAATGCATATACATCTGGTTTTGGATCATTTACTTTAACTGCTGTATAACATTGGGTTGGCCAAAGAGTTCACTTGTTTTTTTTTTCTGTAAAATAAAAGACACATTTTTCATTTTCACCAATAAATTTATTGGTTTGGATATTTTGAGTATGCAGACTATCTCCCACGTGGTATAACATTGATTGTTCTCAGTTAATATCTCAATTTGATCTCAACTTCAATGGGTCTACCCAACTGTGGACCATCATCCAGGAAGAAATCCCCAGCATGAAACTTCACAAACCACTTTTGATACATTTGATCAATCACAGCACCTTCTTCATACACTGCACAAATCTTTTTTCCTTTTTGCATTTCAGTTGGATTTTTACCTCTCTTGAAATAATAAAGTATAATATGCCAAAAATGCATATTTTCTTCCATCTTCAATATTAGAATGGCTACACAAAAATTCACCAATTTAATACGTTTTTCTTAAACACATGCTGATAAAAATAGCCGTTACAATACAATCTAACAGAATTGTTTTGAATAAAGTTGAAGACAACTAAGCACTACTAAAACCATCATATGGAAAAATACTAAATGAACTTTTTGGCCCACCCAATATTTCATTGCATGATATACCACAAGTTAATTATTTATTCCTTTTTTTTTGCTATTTATTTATTTATTTTAAAAAATGTTTATTACCCAATTATAGTTGTCCCCATTTCCTCCCATTACTCTCTCCTGCCCTATCCATCCCCTACTTCCCAGATTCAATCCTCCCCTTTCATTGTCTTTGTCCATTGGTCCTTCATACATGGTCCTTTACTTATTCCTTTACTGATAAAAAAATATAGGGCCTTTTCAAATTATTGCTTTTGAAATCAATGCTGCATTGAATATCTCTACCCACATCTCCCTGGACACACACATGAAAATTGTTTCAATAATGAATCTAAAAGTAAAACTGCTAGATTATAGAAAGTATACACACATTGTCACATTATCTTTCTCTCCAAAATGATTGTATCAATTGATATGCTCCCCCACAATGTATGATAGTTTCCCTTTACCTGAATCATTCTCACTTTATGAAGTAAATTTAAAAATGGGCATAAAGTTTAAACATATGTTACCTTTTACGTAAAACATACTAGCTAAAATACTAAGCTGAATATGATATTTTTAATGAAAAGGCTTTAGGACTCATAGATCTCTCAAATAATTGTGGATCTTGTTGCATAGATTCAACATATTTAGCTGCAGTAAAATTCAGCTATTGACAGGAACAAGCTCTTCTCCACCCTTACTCATCATCCGAGAAATAGAAGGTATTGACTTCTCTAGTGCCTAAGAGAGGAAGTAAATCAGATTACTGCCTTACATCCCAGCTTCATCTCTCATTAGGTACAAAATCTTCCAAAACTTAAACTCTCCGAACTTCATATTCTTTTTCAAAAAAATGG
This sequence comes from Tonatia bakeri, assembly GCA_004024845.1. Lineage (NCBI taxonomy): Eukaryota > Metazoa > Chordata > Mammalia > Chiroptera > Phyllostomidae > Tonatia > Tonatia bakeri. The sequence goes on from PVIA01004203.1 coordinate 137,736, forward strand.
TGACTGGAATTGCAGCCTTATAATATTGCTTCAAAGATACAAATCAGATAACATTTTTTAATACACAAAGCACAATACTTAGCACAGAATGTTAGAAAATGCTCATTTGTCATCCTGTATGGAGTTAGAAAAACTGTTAAGTTAAAGCTAATAATATTATATATTAAAGGGTTTAACATGTAATAGTCACTATATATTTCCTCCTCTCATTTATATTCCATAGCATGTAAACTAATACCATGATATTATTTAGCATATAATAAATATTGTCTAGCAAGAACCCCCCAAAATACACTTTCACCTTACATGATATGCAAATTACAAAGTACAACTAACTTGCTGGATCCATGCATAATATAGCACCACTATAAGATAGGCAGAGAAAAAAGTATCAGGCAAATATGTTGGTTCTATACTTTCCCCCTGTTACACTATGAACTGTTTGGGGTCAGAAACTTCCTCTTATTCATACTTATATTTCTAAATTGGCACATAGCATTCTTATATGAATGGATGAATGAATGAATGCAAACAATTGATAACATTTTTCCTTGTGTTAATTTTCAGGAACACTGAGAATTTTATGACAGAAATTATTCCTGGACAGAATCAAGTCAACTTCTTCATATATAGAAGGACTGAAGTCTCTATTTGTGCACCAGTCAGTTATCATAGTAGTGAATCAAAAGTTCCAAATCTCAATTTGATTTGCTTCCTACCATACCAGTTGCAAATGCCATATGGATGAAATGGGAGTGGTAGAGGGCAAATGGCAGAGGGAAAGGATCACTCTAATGCTTTGTTGTCACTTCTAAATCAAGTTATTTGTTTCTTATAGTTAGACACTGTGAAGACTAAAATGTTACATATGGTTGCTGCTTTCATGAATCTACTATCCTTATGGAAAGTACTGAATATTGAAAAACTTGATTTTTTTTTCAACTGTTATGTATTGGGTTGACCAAAAGTCCATTTAGTTTTTTTTTTTGCGTATGATGGGTATAGTAGTACTTAGTTGTCTTTAATTTCACTCAAAACAATTTTGTTAGATTATATTGTGATAGCTGTTGTATCAGGGTGCATTTAAAAAATACTTATCAAAATTGGTGAATTTTTGTGTAGCTATTTTAACATTGAAGATGTAAGAAAATACACAACATTTTTATATATTATGCTTTATATCCTAAAAAAGGTAAAAATGCAACTGAAATGCAAAAAGAGATTTGTTCAGTGTATAAAGAAGGTGCTGTGACTGATCAAATATGCCAAAAGTGGTTCATGAAGTTTCTTGACATTTTAGCCAAATAATTCTTTTCTGTGGGCTGTTTATGCATTGAAAGATGTTAGCAGCACCCCTGGCCACTACCCACTCGAAGCCATAGTGGGAGATAGCCACCATAGCCAAAATATCCAAAACAATAGAGTTATTGGTGAAAATGAAAAATGTCTTTTATTTACAGAAAAAACTACATGGATATTTCGGCCAACTCAATATAAACTGACTGAAAATAAAATTAAATACTCCAAACATAGTTAATAAGTGAAGCTGTAACTCTAGATATTGTATACAACCTACAAAATATAAGAAGGGCATGGATTAGGAAAATGGCAGCTGAGTAGCTGGCAGCTGTGCCCTCTTGCTGTGTCCCCAGCATGGATTTTCAACTGATCTTCCAACAACTGACCTGAACTATCAACAGAATCTTGGCTGAAATGAATTGTTAAACCAAGGAGTACAGATGAGGTGCTGTATCATCCACACCTGTACAATAGCATACAAGATATGGTGGGCAGTGTGACTCTCAGTCAGCTATCTGGAGGGAAGAACCCACCAAAGAATGACCCAACAACAACCAAAACCCAGTTACAACAAAAGAGCCCACATAAATGTCATAAAGGGCATCCTAAAAGCATCCAGCTCAGCAGACCAAGGAGACTGCACTACTGAGTTCTATAGGTCTCCTACCACAGAAGGCCATCCCATGAAGACAGAGAATCAAAGAAGATCAATGTAATATGCAGAAACAAACAAAAAGAGTCACCTAAGATGAGGAGACAAAGAAACAAACCCCAATCAAAAAGAAAGGGAGAATCCCCAGAAAGAGTGCTAAATGAAATTGAGGCAAGCAATCTATCTGACAAAGTGTTCAAAATAAAGGTTATAAAGATGCTCAAGGAACTCAGTGAGAATTACAAGGAATTCTATGGGACTTACAAGAAACTTAGTGGGAACTATATCAACATGATCAACGACATAGAAACTAAGAGTAAGAGTCAAGGGGAAATGAAGAATACAGTATCTGAAATCAAGAATACACTAGAAGGAATTAAAAGCAGGTTAGATGAAACAGAGGATCAAATCAGTGAGTTGGAGGACAAGGTAGAAAAAAAACACATAGAGCAACAAAATGAAAAAGACTCAAAAAGAATGAAGATGGTTTAAGGGAGCTGCAGGACAATGTGAAACATAATAATACTTGCGTCATAAGGATATCAGAAGGAAAGGAAAAGGAGCAAGATAGAAAACGTGTTTGAAAAATAATGGCAAAAAACTTCCCTAACTTGGTAAGGGAAGAAGTCATGCATGTTCAGGAAGCACAGAGGGTCCCAATAAAGATGAACCCATAGAAGCCCACTCCAAGACACATCATAATTATAATGGCAAAATTGAAAGACAAAGAGAGAATCTTAAAGACAGCAAGAAACAGCAAATAACATACAAGGGATCTTCAATAAGGCCATCAGCAGATTTCTCAACAAAATGCTATGAGCCAGAGGGAATAGCAAGAAATACCTCAAGTAATGAAAAGCAAAGGCCTGCAACAAAGACTACTCTACCCAGCAAGGCTCTCATTTAAAATGGTAGGTAAACTAAAGAGCTTCACAGAAAAAGAAAAAGGTTAAAATAGTACATCCCCACCAAATGAGCATTACAAGAGATACTAAAAGGACTGTTTTAAGAAGATGAAGGAAAAGAGAGCGAGAGGAACACAGATATAAAGGAAAAAATTACCTATCAATAATAAGTTTAAATGTAAATGGATTAAGTGCTCCAATCCAAAGGCATAGGGTAGCTGAAAGGATAAGAAAACAGGACCAACATATATGTTGAGTGCAAGAGATTCACCTCAGAACAAAAGATTAACACAGGATGAAAGTGAAGGAACAGAAAAATTACTCCAAGCAAATGGGCATAAAAAAAAATCTGGGGTTGCAAAACTTGTATCAGATGAAATAGACTTCAAAACAAAGGTCATAACAAGAGACAAAAAAGGTCATTGCATACTGAGAGAACAGTCCATCAAGAGGATGTAACATTTGTAAACATATATGGACCCAATATAGGAGCACTTAAATATATTAGGAAAATCTTGGAGGACTTGAAGAAAGACATTGATGGCAACACAGTCATTGTATGGGATTTTAACACCCCACTGTCAACAATGGATAGATCTTTCAAACAAAGAATCAGCAAGGAGATAGCAGCAATAAGTGATATTCTCTATATCAATTGGACTAATTGATATATACAGAACATTACACCCCTAAGAAGCAAAATATACGTTCTTTTCAAATGTACAATTGGACTAATTGATATATACAGAACATTACACCCCTAAGAAGCAAAATATACATTATTTTCAAATGTACATGAATCATTTTCAAAGACAAGCCACATTGTAGCACATAAAATGTGCCTCAACTAACTGAAGAAAACTGAAATCATATCAGCATCTTCTTAGGTCATAGTGGCTTGAAACGAGAAACCAACATCAAGTAAAAAAACACAAAACATTCAACCACATGTAAACTGAATAACATGTTATTAAATAGTGATTGGGTTAACAATGAGACTGAGAAATAAATCAAAAAGTATCTGGAAACAAATGAAAATGAAAACACAATAGCCGAAAACATGTGTGAAACATAGCGAAGGCAATCCTGAGAGAGAAGTTCATGGCAATATGGGCCTACCTACATAAGACAGGAAAATCTCAAAATAACAACATAACCCTACATCTAAAAGAACTAGAGGAACAACAAACAAAGCTGAGAATGAGTAGAGGGAAGGAAATAATCTAGATCAGAGCAGAATTAAATGACACAGAGACTAAAAACCAATTCAAAAAAACAATGAATCCAGGAACTGGTTCTTTGAAAAGATAAACAAAATTGACAAACATTTAGCCAGGCTCATCAAGAAAATGAGAGAGAGGACTCAAATATGTAAAACAAAAAATGAAAGGGGGGAAGTTACAACTAATACCACAGGAAAACAAAGGATTGTAAGAAATTACTATGAATAACTATATGCCAAAAAATTGGACAACAGGGGTGAAAAGGATAAACTTTTAGAAACATACAACCTTCCAAAACTGAATCAAGAAGAGGTAAAAGATTGAATAGACTGATAACGACTAGTGACACTGAAGCAGTAATAAAAAATTCCAGTCACAAAAATGACCTTGACTGATGGCTTCACAGGTGAAGCCAATTTTATCAAACATTTAAAGAAGAACTAACTCTTATCCTTCTGAAACTATTCCAAAAATTTTGAGAAGAGGGAAGATTCTCAAACTCATTTTATGAGGTCAGAATAATCCTAATTCCAGAATCAAGTAAAGCCACAACAAAAAGAGAAAACTACAGGCCAATATCTCTGATGAACATAGGTGCTAAAATCCTTAACAAAATATTGGCAATCCAGATCCAGTAATACATTAAAGAGATCAAAAAGCATGATCAAGTGGGATTCATCCCAGGGATGCAAGGATGGTGCAATAATCATAAATAAATAAATGTAATGCATCACATAAACAAAAGGAAAGACAAAAACCACATGATAATATCAATAGATGCTGAAAAAGCATTAGCTAAAATATAGCACCCATTTGTGATAAAAACACTCAGCAAAGTGGGAGTAGAGGGAGCATATGTCAACATAATAAAGGCCATATGCAAGAAACCTACAGCCAACATCATACTCAGTGGGCAAAAACTAAAAGCTTTCTTCTTAAGATCAGGAACAAGACAAAGGTGTCCATTTTTACCACTCTTATTCAATATAGTATTGTAAGGTCTAACCACAGTGGTCAGACAAGAAAAAGAAATAAAAGGCATCACTTGTAAAGGAGGAAGTAAAATTGTCATTATTCACAGATGATATGATAGTGTAACAAGAAAACCCTATAGTCTCCAGCAAAAAACTACTCAGTTTAATAAATGAATTTGGCAAAATAGTGGAATACAAAGTCAAGATTCAGAAATTGGCGGCATTTTTGTATACCAACAATGAACTGTCAGAAAGAGAAAATAGTAAAAAAATCTCACTTACTATAGCAATAAGAGAAATAAAGTACCTATGAATTAAGTTAACCAAGGAAGAATAAGCCTTATATTCTAAAAACTATAGAACAGTGAAGAAAGAAATTAAGGAAGGTACAAATAAATGGAAGCATATACCATATTCATGGATTGGAAGATTTTAACATCATTAAAATGTTGATCCTACCCAAAGCAATCTATAGGTTCAACTCATTTCCTATTAAGGTACCAATGGCATATTTCACAGATCTAGAACAAATATTTCAAAAATTTATATGGGGGGCTTCTGGCCAAGATGGAGGCATAGGTAGTTGCATTGTGCCTCCTCATGCAACCAAAATTAAGGACAACAAAAATTGAGAAACAAGAAACAACCAGAACACAGAGAAATGAACCGAATGGAAGTCTAACTGCCATACATCCAGACCGGTGAGGAAGGGCGGAGTCGGAGGCCTGCAGAGAGGGGTCGAGGGATCCCGGTGGGAAGGAGCAGTGGCTGGCGGATGTGGGCGCACAGGGTGCAGATGGCAGTTGGCGGACCCCAGAAGTGTAGGGGCGGCTGACGGACGGGTGGCAGACCCTGGGTGCGGGAGGCAACTATCAGACCCAGTGAGGTGCGCAAGGCAACTGGCTGCCCGCAGTCACACATTCGAGTGTAGATAAACCAGGTGAAAACAGACAGCAACACAGACCACGCAACCCAGGGCCCCAGCGCCGGGAAACAAAGCCTAACAGCGCTGACTGAAAACACCCGTGGGAGCTGAGGTTGGGAGATTCTCTCAGCCTCACAGGAGACTTCTCGGGGAGGCTCACAGAGTCCAGAAAGTACACAAGCCCACCCGCCTGGAAGCCAGCACCGGAAGGGCCCAATTTGCTTGTGGGAGGCAGCAGGGGGGACTGGAGTCCAAGAGAGGGTGGAGCAAGCACCATTTTTCCCTCTCAGACCCCACCCCCACATACAACATCACAACCCAGCAACTGGGGTGCCCTGCCCTGGCGAACACCTAAGGCTCCGCCGCCCATACGTAACACCTGCAACCAGACCAAAGGAAAATAAAAAATAAAAAAGATGGCTAAAACAGAATTGAAATCCCCAGAACCAATTTTTTCAAGTGACCAAGAGATAGCTAATCTATCAGATGCACAGTTCAAAGCACTGGTGATCAGGATGCTTACAGAATTGGTTGACTTTGGTCATAAATTAGATGAACAAATGCAGGCTACAATAAGAGAAATGAAGGAAAACACACAGGGAACCAATAGTGATGGGAAGAAAACTGGGACTCGAATCAATGGAGTGGACCAGAAGGAAGAAAGGAACAACCAAACAGAAAAGAATGAAGAAACAAGAATTCAAAAAAATGAGGAGAAGCTTAGGGACCTCCAGAATATCTTTAAATATTCCAACATCCAAATTATAGGGGTACCAGAAGGGGAAGAGGAAGAGCAAGAGCAAGAAATGGAACACTTATTTGAATACACAATGAAGGAGAATTTCCCCAATCTGGCAAGGGAAATAGACTTCCAGGAAGTCCAGGAAGCTCAGAGAGTCCCAGAGGTTGGACCCAAGGAGGAACACGCCAAGGCATATCATAATTACATTAGCCAAGGTAAAAATGAAGGAGAGAATCCTAAAAGCAGCATAAGGGGACAGTTACCTACAAAGGAGTTCCCATCAGACTTTCAGCTGATTTCTCGAAAGAGACCTTGCAGGCAAGAAGGGGCTGGAAAGAAGCATTCTAAGTCCTGAAAGGCAAGGGCCTACATACCAGATTGCTCTATCCAGCAAAGCTTTCATTTAGAATGGAAGGGCAGATAAAGTCCTTCTCAGATAAGATCGAGTTAAAGGAGTTCATCATCACCAAGCCCTTATTATATGAAATGTTAAAGGGACTTACCTAAGAAAATGAAGATTAAAAATATGAACAGTAAAAAAAGACTTCAAAGTCACAGTTAGTAACAACCATACCTAAAACAAAAGCAAACTAAGCAAACAACTAGAACAGGAACAGAACCACAGAAATGGAGATCACATGGAG